>QEPC01002450.1:5747939-5777967 GCA_003113815.1 Sphenodon punctatus
CCTGAGACTTCGCATCCGCCTGAATGTTTGTTTGTCTTCTCCCATGTCTCTCCCGCTGTCCCCTCTCCTTGTCTCCCCCTCCTTGTCTTTTAGATTGTAAGCCACAGGCAGGGACCGCATCTGATTGTATGTTCTGTACAGCGCCAGGTTGTTACTGGCGCTTTATAAATGTTTAATAATAATAATAATAATAATGAAGCTATTGCTAACAGGAATACTGTCTTTAAACCCGCACCCCATAACCAGTTCATTTACACCCCCCATATAATCAATTCACGCTGCCCTGGGGGCACAAATTAAATGGTTATGGGTGGGTGCAGCGTGAATTGATTATGGGGGCACAACTGAACTGGTTATATGTCTCTTTTCATGGCATAATGCGCTTAATAAGCTAGTTGCGTTTTGGGTGTGTTGTGTGTTTGATAGCAGTGCCTCTGGACTGGTTGCACTGCATGCGTGCACAAGGCACAGGCGGCACCGGCAGCAAGAAGCAACAGGCCCTGGAGGCCAGACTGGCCAAGCTCACCCCCTCTCCCATTAAGGCAGTGGACACAGTCAGTCTCTCTGTGCCTGCCTCACTGCCCGCTTGGCTGCCCCTGCAGTGGAACCACTCCTGGGGAGTGGTGGTAGACGCTCGGCTATGAGGGGGTGGAAGCATTAGGAGGCCATGCTTCTCCACGGTTGCTCGGAGGGGTGGAGAATGGGAATCCTTCCTGTCCAGAGGGAGTAAGTTTTATGTAAATTTATACATTTGCATAATTAGGCAGGGCCTAATTATGCAAATTAGGCCCCGCACCAAGACTTCGCACATGGCCTCACAAACCCTGGGGCCGGCCCTGCTTGGCTGTACAAAATATGGCTGGACTTCTGTTTAGAGTGGTGGAGAAGACAATTGATTTTGTTCTTTTATTCTTAAAATGGTTTCACCAGGGGACCTGTCTGTGCTGTCTGGTTACATTTTGCACACAAAGCACATTATATTGCATGGCATGCTCCTCATTTTGAGTGTGCCATCTAATTATTTCTCATTCAAACAACCAAATACCTTACTCCATGGTCTCTTACCCTCCCTAGGATAAATTCAACTCCAAACATATTCATATCTGTTGATTTTCCTCTCCTTTCATCTTTTGTACCCATTCTTTACAGCTGTATTATTGAATTGCCTTCTCTGGGACCGATAACAAAAATATACCTAACTTAGATGGCTAGACAGTTCTAATTGTGATTTGATCTGTTTTTTCCAGTAAGAATAAGCTTCCCCTCCTTTTTTTTGTTTTGTTTTGTTTTGTTTTTTGTTTGCAGTTCAGTTGCATTAATTGATTTAATTGCTGTTTCAAAATAGTGTTTGACGAACTACCAAAGACAAAAATACACAAAGCTTTGACTCGTTTTACTTGGTGGGCCTTGTGAACAGGCCAGGGCCTGTAGACTACCATTTGAAGAATGCTCTCATTACACACCCCTTTCTTATGGACAATTTGTATAGTATTAATCTCCTGGAGTAAATACTACATAAGACTATAATGTACCATTATACAGATCTTTGCAGGGAATGCTGTCAATGCAAACCAATTGACAGTTCTTCAAAACATTAATAGAAACCAGTATTTGATTTTGCATACTGCAGCTTGGAAAGTCAGCCAGACTTTTTTCTAAAAGCCTGATCTCCAATTTCAAAACCTACTTAGACCACATGCTTCAAAGTATAGTATAAATTAACGTATCACAATGGGACCAGGGAAAAGTTCATGATATCAGGGTGTTCACTTTGAGAGAGCTTGGTAATATACAGTTGATGGAAATAGCTCTTAAAGTTAGCACTGTTATAAACAGGGTTTCATTATAAGCAGGATTTGTTATTGTGAGGTTTGTTTGACTGTGCTTACTTAGGGTAATTAGTTTGAGGACTTTGACCGTAGACTTTTGGATCCTAAGCTGCATTTTTCAAAACTGACATTGGCTTTTAAGTCACTTGAATTTAGTTTTAACAATTTTTACCTTTTAATTTTGTATGCAGCCTAAATTTTTGTACTGCCTTGAAAAGTGGCTTAAGTTTAAATAAAAAAATCAGTCTTCTGAAGGGAACATTTCTTGTTTTGTTTTTGAACAAACATAATGATGAATGAAAATCTGTAGTTTGGTTTACGCATGATATCTGGGTAGATGATCATAATGGTTCTTTTTGTTCTTAAATTCTATGACAGTATGTCTAAGTAACTATTTGAAATAAATATTTTGATATTCTTTTTTCTTAATCCAACATGCACAGAAAACGCTCAGTTAATCTTTTCAATAGTTAGTTGGTCATTCTTGTTAGTTCAGGAGTTAAATACATATCATCGAAAAACAAACACAAATCCAAGGTAGACTCCAACTATTGCATATTAGTGGTGTTATGAATAGTGCGGTCTGCTGTTCTGTTTTCTCCTTACTTACATCATAGCTTTTTTATTGAGGATCAAGCGTTAACAAGGTTACTACTGTTCAAGCCAATTTCTTATGTATTGAAATTTCATGAAGGTCAAATTTCCTGAATTTTCGTTCCCTCTTCATTCCTGCCACTTAATACACCAAGATCTGTAAGGCAAAGGCACTTATTTTTTATGGTTGCTTGGCAACAAGACTGTGAATAAAAGTGTAATCCTTCATACGGTAAGGTTTTTCAGTTGTTTGCTGCGGTGCCATGACAGTCTGTAATTTTAATGAATACAGTGACACCTTTAGGGTAGGACCACTTTTTTAAAACTATGGGTATTTGTTTTGAGGAGATTAATTTAGGAATGCTAAGTCAGTAATGAGCTGGTGCCATTCTGTTTTGTACAATCGTCTTCAAGAAGACAGAAGGCACCAGTTTGGGAAGAGACGCATAACCCATTGTAATCTGGATCCTGAAGAGCAGTTTGAGTTTTTTAGGTGAAACATCCAGTTAGGACCATGAAATCTTTATTCCAAACTGCAGCTGATCCATGCCATTTGTTATGAGGGTTTATGTCAAGCATTTGTTTTCCAAGAGTGAAGTATGGAATTAATAAAATGCAGCAATTAAGTGACATTTGTGTGTTTCCAGTTTACCTTTAGTAATAAAATGGATACAATTATGGTATCCGAGGCAGAGATTTCATCCAAGCACTTGGCAAAATAGGCAAGTGTCGTAATTTCCTCACAAAATAAATGTAGTTTGCATTGGTGGAGGCTGGTTATTTTGGAGGCGTTGTCTACACAAAAGAGTTTCACTGATTTTAGTAAAACCAGTGCCCACCATAGATGCTACTTTGTCTCAAAATGAGACCTGGTTGTGTATAGATAAAGCAGACGTGTTAAAGTGATTTTAGTGTCTACATACAGCAACAAATAAAGAGTATAGTGAAAATCGTTCGGTGTTTCTGTGTCACAGTTTCACATCTGTAAAATGGGGATGCCAATATTTACTTGTCTTAAAAAGCACTTTGAAATACATGGATGAGCAGCATAATATTGTTTTATGAATCAAGCAGCTGTCTCTGCTTGCTAGTTGAGAGTCTCTACTCTTTTTTCCATTTCATAGATGGAATAACTGAGATACAAATTAAGTGGCTTGCCCAGATTTTGTGATTCCCAGTGATTTTGTGATTCCCGCTCCCATAACATTGGGTGCATGTCGAAGGGGCGCGTGTCGAAGGGGCCTGCCCTTTAGCCGGGTCATGAGGCTGAGGCGAGAGACTTTGTGAGATATTGTATTGGTTTGGGGGTTATGTTATTTATTGGTGAAGAAGATGGTACAGCTGACTCCCCCCGGTGAGAGAGGGGTAGAGTTGGGTGAACATCCCCTGGTGGCAGCAGGGGATGGATGGAAGGATTTGCTTATGAGACCAACTACCTGATCTCTGTAGGAATTGACTGAATGAGCATATCAGTAGGGGATGTGGGGGAGATTTGTGATAAGGTGTTATCTTGTGATATATAGTTGTTTTGTTGTGTGCTGGGTTCCCCTGCGTGGGATAACAAACCTGGATAATGTTGTTATTTTCTTTATAGTGTTGTGAGCCGCCTCGAGTTGACTTGTTCAAGAGAGTGCGGGATATAAATAAATATGGTATGGTATAAGAAGAGTGGTGATGGGGTCATTAAAATTATAAGTAACAGTTTTGTCTTGTCTAACTGCTGTAAGGAGGTTTCTCACTTTTCTGTTAATGTTGTCTTCCCTTTCTTTTGGTTTCTCTTAGTAGCCATACCACACAATTTTGCAAGCATTTCGGTGAAAGCTCAAGTGCCTGAAAATGAGTTACTTGCTGGGTAAAATTTTTCAGAGCAACCATTTAAAGTGTATAAAGTGCTGATCTTTTATGGTACATTTACATACCCTCAAACATTTGACAGTGAGAAATAGTTACAATTTGTGCCATTCCTAGTTTGCCTGAATTTGAATGTGCTTATGAAAATTTGCCCACTTTCAGGCTGAGCTGGAAAAAAAGGGTGCCTGTATGCGAGGCTCTGTGTACGCATAGGTTTGAATGTGCAGGACTGTTGACTCAGCCTATTAAAAAGTCAGAATTCTGAAACATTATAGAGTGGCAGGAGCTACTCTTTACTTAAGGAGTGGTTGCACGCTCCATTATAAAGCCCGAACATTGTATTCATTATACAATTGACATGATTAAAGGTAGGATTGTGGAATTTGTGGCGAAGGATCACGGGAGTAAGAGGTTCATGCTATCCAGATTTCAGCCGAATCAGTTGGATAACAGCTGAGATATCACAGTTTCAAAACTGCACGTTGAAGTCTGTTTTTTCATAAGTTAGACCGTCTTGATCTCGGCAGGGTAAAGTGGTTTTGTGTTGGTTGGGAGGAGGTGTAAGCCTTTTAGAAAATTCAAGGTGACTGCCAGGGGGTGCCTTCTGCTTTACTTTTTGTAAATTGGGTTAGCAGTTTTTAAGTTATGACATTTTGAAAATTCAATGTTAGCTTATGAAGACCACCCCGAGTGTAGAATGCTTCCAAACATTCTATGTGTAATGCAGAGACTGTTTAAAAGCAAACAATCTTGAATACTGGGGACTACAACTCCCAGCAGACACTGCTTGCTAGAGCCTATCACTGCTGGGGAAAGAGAGGGAACCGCACATTCCAAGGGGCAGTGTGAGTGACTGACCAACCATGTTTAGAGCTGATCTGGTGGGGAGAGGAGGAGAGCAAGGCCTGTGGAAGGGAGAGAGCTGAAGCTCATTCTGATCTGATCCCACATAGCAGACGCCTCGGTTTGGGGGCCAGGGACACTGAGATGTCTCCACAACAGAGCTAGCTAATCCTGCAGGGACTTTTGGGGTGGCTGATCTTGCCCCCTAAACCCGCCCTGAAACACAGAGCACATGGACTTCAGTGACAGCCTTTCCCACTCCAAAAACCTGGGGTGTCTGGGCTGCGGCTCCAATGGGGTGCTGCATTGGAGGAGCATGGCTGGAACTGAAGTGCTGGAGTTTGCCTGGGATGGTCCCATGTGCAGGAAGAGGGCAGAGGTTTATCCCGGAGACAGGGACAGGAGGCTACAGGTGAGATGGAATCTATCTTCTTTCAGCGCTTCTCCCTCTGACTTTCCCAACCTCACTAAGGAATGAGGGGTAGGTGGGTGCTCTGGACTGATACAGTGGGCATTCTTCAGGAGGTGGGCAGGGAGATGGTGGGGTCCTGTGCAGAGCAGCCCTATTGGGCAGAGTGGCAAGTGTAGTCCTCCTGGGAGGACTCTATGAGCGAGCCTCAGCCCAGGGAGGGAAATCCTATGGGGCAGCAGGGAGCGAGGGAGCATGGACAAAGACGCGGTGAAGTTAAGGGGAGAGAGTAGGAGCTCTGTAAATAGCTTCCACAGTGGAAACAATGCACAGGGGGAACACTTTATAGGGAGCAGCTTTATTGGGGATACAGACTATGGAACCCAGTACAAGGGGNATCCTATGGGGCAGCAGGGAGCATACACAAGGGGGGGGGGACTCATTAAGGGGAGAGAGTAGGGGCAGTGCCTCTGTAAATAGCTTCCACAGTGGAAACAATGCACAGGGGGAACACTTTATAGGGAGCAGCTTTATTGGGGATACAGACTATGGAACCCAGTACAAGGGGAGGTCTGCAGAGTGTGCAGCATTGTTCAAGAAAGGGAGCCCTGTCCAAGGGGGAGCAAAGTGGGGGAGTCTTGTAGAGACAGAGAGCTGCAGAATAATGGCCATAATTGTGCTGGGAGAGAGCCCTGGACAGAGGAGGACTGAGTGAGGGAGCTTTGTACAAGGGGAGAGCTGCAGGATGCCAGGTGGAGAGTCCTGTACATGGGCACAGCAGAGTCAGGGAGCCCTATACAAGGAGTGAACTAGCCAGGGGATCCTGTATAGGGGGAGGTCTTTATAGAAAGCATAATGGCCAGTGTTGCACAAGGAAAAGAGCTCTGACAGTGGGGAGTAGAGTGGAAGACTCCTGTACAAACCATGAGCTAGATCGATCATAGAGAGTAGTTTTTGGAAGTTTGCAATGCTTAAACTGAGCCAAAGTTGTTGCTTTCTTAGTAAAGCAGGGAGCTACCAGTAAAAATCCAGTTTTGCCTTGTTTGCTATTTGAAGGAAGTAACAACCTTCTAAACTGAAGGGAGCAGCTCTTCCACCTTAGCCTCCCCTAAGCCCTGCTCCCATAGTGCTTATGCTGTTCTGTATTCTACTATGGTAGCAGGACAAATTTTCTGCATTGCATTGTATTTAACAAAAACTTGGATAGTCCATAATTAAAAACCCTCTGGTTTACAAGAAGAGGTCTCTTGCAAATTCAGTCATGCACTAAAAATATGGAAATGGCAAGTTAAGGCTCCCGCCTTAACCTCCATGCCATGTTAGCAGTAAAGACATTGCACAGTCTCACGTATTGTGCTCACTTCAACTTAGGGTTCATGCACCCACACTTTGCCTTCATATTTCAGCCCCAATACTCTTCCTCTTTGCAGGTTGGGGGCAACACTGAAGCTAGGGTCAGGAGGGCGTGAACTGGCCCCTCACCCCCTCCTTTCCCTCTATCTTTTCATTTCTGTTGGGGAGAATGGGACAGTTGACTATTGACTCACAACCGTCCCTCTTACCCACTAGTCTCCACTGCCCTCCCAGAGCACAGTGAAGCTGGGTAGAGTTGTATACAAATGTTTATTTCAATGCATTTCATTATGCATTGAAATAAATAACATGAAATGGCCATTGGAAGGAACGGAGGCAACAGCAGTGCCAATTTCTAATTTCTAAATAAATATTGTTGTAAGATAAGGAATTAGCTCTCTATGGATCGAGGGATCCACACACCCCACACTGTTCCTTTAATGAGTACCTTCACAATTATATCAAATCAGTCTAGTTTTTATTACAGTGATAAAATAAGCATACAGTCAAGCTATTGATCCAGCAGCAATAACTCCCCCCTAGCTAGAACATTCCATACCCCAAAGTCAGCATCTTACGTGTCTTGCTAGTTCAAGCAGTGGATGCCTTTGGTCAGGAAACAGGAGATAGGTGGTGGCCTGGCCCGGTCAAGTTGTAGGACCCCCCATGGAGGAGCCCCGGAAAGGGTCGCAGCCCACGAAAACCAAAGTAGGTCTCAAGCGTTGTGACGATGTTCTGGTCTCTGCGTTGGTCTTTTATAGAGTCGTGGGCGGGAAAATGTTCTTTGGTATACAGTTCTCAGGGTATCCTTGTGCAATGCTGTTTATTGTTGTTCTTGTTCCTGGGTGTTGACTTGACTTTCTGACCTCAATCCTGATGCTTGTTTCCTTATATCATTTCCATTTGTCATGTTCTCCTGATGGTTGGCTGTTTATCAGTTGACCCCTCCTCTGAGTTGGAACATCTCCTCCTTCCCCTTTGGACGTGGAGCAGATATCTTTGCAGGGATGCTCCTTTTTGTTATTCCAGCTGACCATCTGGTGTGTTGAGTTGAGTAACAAGCATTGGTTTTATCAAAGTTCTAGCAAGCCAGTGTGTATCTTTGTTCTTAGTACTGTTAGTCCTTTGCTGAACAAGATTAGCTGAACAAAATGGTCTGGTTACCAGATGATGTAAATCGAACTCTTTTTGTGATACAGTTTATAGGATAAGAATTTTGGAGAGTCCTAATTATTGCTTTCCTTGTAAGTTTTAAACACTTTGGCTTGCTGGATCACTCACATAGTTATTACAATATATTTAATACTTTTTCTCTACCTTATTTCATCTGTGCTTAAACAGGCAAGTAAAAATATCCTTTCATTGTCATTCCAACATCCAATTAAGTGATTGTGAAATTATACAACACAGTTGCATCTTTGGGAGTGCGTAGGGAAGGCAAGAGGGTATGAAATGATGAAGTAGGCACCAGATGCAGTGAGTAGAATGGTTGGAATGACAGGGGAAAATACAAAGTGTGTATAACTTATAACACAAATAGTTATAACAACAGTTATAACAACAAAATTATAACAACAAAGTTCTGAGTGAAATAACTGATTCAGAAGACTGATGGGATACCAGGGGGAGAAGTCCTATCATTTTACCCACTTACCATAGCTGACTCCCTATCTGTTGACTCCAAATAGCTTCCCTCTCTGTTGTTCCATTTCTTCTCCTGTTTTTTTTTTTTTTGTCATTCCACATACACACACTTCTGTTCCATATGACACATATAGACAAACATGGTATTTTCCAGGACTTTTGAGTTCTCTGTGAGGGGAGTGGGGGGCTACAGGGTTAGACAGGCGACTTGGACCCAGGACTCCTTGGTTGTCTGTTACAAGGTTGAGAGCGGGGGAGATGGGAACAGGCTTGGAACCAGGACTATAGAGTTCCCTGTGAAGGGAGTGCAGCCTACTGGATTAGAGTGGGGTGGGGAGGCTGGAAGCCAGGAGTCCTGAGTTCTCTTTTACAGGGCTGGGACCAAATAGATTAGAGGGGGGAGAAGGGGTGGGAGCCAGAACTTCTAAGGTCTCTTTTTCTTAAAGAGGAAACAGAGGGGGTGAAGGGCCAGCTCACGCCGTCCTGTTCCCAGCTTCAGTGTTGCCCCCAACCTGCAAAGAGGAAGAGGATTGGGACTGAAAGATGAAGGCAAAGTGTGGGTGCATGGAGCCTAAGTTGTAAGTGAGCACAGTGTGTGAGACTGTACAATGTCTTTACTGCTAACATGGCACGGAAGTTAAGGCGGGAGCCTTAACTTGCAGTTTCCATGCTTTTTAGTGCATGATTGAGTTTGCAAGAGAGGTTTTTTGATTATGGAATGTGCATTGACTTTGGCTCTAAAGATTTAGCCTTAAGGTCACTCAGAGGCAAGGCAGGCCCAAGGGTTTGAGGGGCCATGTGCCAAGCCTTGATGCGGGGGCTTGCCGGTCTGCTGGCGCTTTTCCACCAGCAGGTTGGCAGAACCTTATGGCTGGCAGAGCTCTAGGGAGGGGCTTGTCCATTGTAGGCGGAGCCTCCAAAAATCCAGCAACAAAGAGTTTTCAGCATTAAGATGTGATGGACAGAACATTAGTTTACACTGGGAACTCCTTGCTGCTGAGTAAAACCCTGCCACTTGGAGACTGAGAGAACCCTCCTACTAGCATCTCATCCAGTAAGTGGATGGGACTCCAGTAGGACAACTGGCTTTCTCTCCATCAGTGGTAGTGCCATAGCAGGGTAAAAAAATCCTGTTCACATATTTAAAACATACAAAACCTCTGGGCCACATCAAAATAGCTTCATACTAATTCCTGAGGTGGCTGTACCCCCCCAGGGAGAATAGGAAATATTTATTTCTCCCAGCTGCGGGAAATATTTGTTGTAAATAACACTGGGGCAAGTGCAGTGTGGTGTTTGAGCAGTTAAATAGTTATGTCTTTTTTAGTATGTTCTTAAATGTCTTTTGATGTCATATAAACTTTAAACAGCAGGTTCTGTTTAGCTAAATATGATGTGGAAATTTTTTATGTTTAAATGTTGTATGCAAGGACCTATATGGTCACGCAAATAAAGTTTTTTGATTTGATTTTTGATTTGAAATAGCTTCATGCTATTAACAATACTTGATCATACAAGCATGCTCATATTTAGTAAAAATATCATGTGAGGAGCCACTCGAAGACAAATAGAAGGTTGCTACCTTGTAAATAAGGTCCTTTGAGATGGCTCCGAACAGTCTCACAAATATCCATCCTTCCAGCCTCGCATAGAATTTTTTCCTTCTATTTCTAGAAAGGGTTGGAAGGAACTGTCATTATGAGGGGGAGCCCACTTTTTATACTACAGAAGCTTGAGACCATCATGTGGCTATTATTTGAATAGGGGGAGCATGCACAACCCAGTTGTGAGAATGTTAGGTGCCATCTCGAAGAACCTTCTTTACAAGACTACAACCTTCTGATCGGCACATGGGGAGGAGCTGTTTGTAAACAAACAGCTTTATCTCCCAGTCCGATTGCTGCTGCTGCTGCTTCAGCGTGAGCCCGGTAGTGGAGGCATCGGAGGGGAGGAGGGGGCATGTGTCAGCCGGGAGGGGGGGAAACCAAGCCAGGACAGGTGGCCGCTGGGGCTTTGCTACCAATGGGGGGGTGGGAAATGTAAACTGCGGGGTCCAACTCCATCTCCGCGGTGCGGGGCTCCTCCCTCGGAGACTGCTGCGGGGCCATGTGCCTGGGCACCGGTGGCACATGCCTCGGGCTGGCCCTGCTCAGAAGATTAGAGGTTAAAGAAATTATAATCCCTTTCAACACACTAAAGAATTCTCTATCACAAACATGCTCACTAAAGAATCCTTCCTACCTTCTTTTAGTTTTTATCTTGCTCTCAGACACAGAACTCCCTCCTGCCTGGGTGTTACTTTTCTTTGTTCTTGATAGGAGTGCTTACCCCAACCTGGTTAAAGTAAAGACAAAAAAACCCAAAACAACCTTTCTTTACTGCTGTTCCTCAGCAATGAGTCACAGCTCTTTCTCCTGTTGCTTTAATGAGGTGTTAACAAACGAGATGATAGCCTGTGATGGCCCACACCAGGTGGGGATCCCCCTGCTCATTTATTAGGTGTTTGCCCCCAATGGCCATGTGGCTACCACCCACCGGACACCACCTCGGGCTGCATTCCCATCTATGGCAGTGGTGGCGGCAGAGGGAGGGGCCAGGAAAGACGTGGCAGCGTGGAGGAGCCGGCTGACAGGAAAAGAGCCGGTGTTGCACAGCAACACTGAATTGCTGTGCAACAGAGTGACAGTAGTGGGAACTTTCTGGATGGCAGTGGCCATGCGCTTCTCTACCAGGATGGATGACCGCATCACCATTTCTGTTTCTTCAGTCGCTGCCTGAGGATCTCTGTAGGATGAGGCAATGGGGCATTCTAAAGTTAGAGATCCATTTGGTGTCTCCCCATGAGGACAGCACATTCTCCCACCAGTCTGCTTTCCTCCTTGACAAGCCTCTCGGTGGGTACAGCCATGCACAGGGCATTGCTGACTGAAGTCGTGTCTCCTGATGGGTACCTCTCAGCACACATCAGTTTCCCTTGCAGGGCTTCGATTCTCCCCAGCGTCGTCTGTTGTTAGTGGAGGAACGCAAGTGCATGACACTGAAGCAGGCGCCACCTCCATGATGTGGTGCACCCCGCTACGCTTGCCACAAATCAAGTGAAAGCCTGTCTGTGCCTTGAAATCTCATCAGGTCAACTGTGGCAGAAGGTTTGGATCCTCTGAATCGCTCACAGCAGTGGTTATAAACATCTGGAGCGCAATACCAAGCACATAAATGTCCTTGGGATCCATGGCTGTGTTACAGGCATCCATGAAGTCTTCAGATGACTCGCCAAATGTTTTTAAAAGTTGACACAGCTGGGCATCTGTCTAGTGAGAATTGGATGCCCGTCCCACATGAGCAAGCTCTGCCCGCTATTGGTCATGTGTCATCACGAGACCGACTGTGCACTCAGCTATTGGCTATGATGGTTGGAGAAGTTTTTGCACAGTGGTGGGTGTGTTTTGCGTGTTGCACTGGCATTGCTAGTGCATGTAACAGGCACATCAGTGCACATACCAAGTCATGTAAAAATGTTACAGCTGTTACCACATGGAGACATGGAATTTTATAATTGGGCTCGGGTGGAACCACTGAATGTTAAGAAATGGGCAAGTGGGAGGAACTGCAAGGCCAAAGCAGTGAAGGTCACTATGCATGGAATGTATGTGGGAGCTAAGCTGCCAATTAGCTAAAAACAATTCTTATATTTTCTTATCTTTTGAAAGTTAACAATTTTTGCTTTCAATGGGCATGAGGGTTTGTAGCACCATAGAAAGCTATTGCTGTGGATTGCTTGGCAGGGAAAGCCAAATGACTTCTGCTTTTGTCTGTGGGTACAGAACCCAGAGAAGTTGGGGGTGATGGATACCCTGGCCTTTGCTGACATTTGAGTGAGGCCTAATGTGCAGAGAGAACTGTCAACCCCATCCTGCGAGACTGGCTATGCGCTCATAGGGTAGCATATGCACACAATGGGGTTCCCTGTATGCATGGCGGAGAGCAGATGCTGCACAACCCTGCTGAAGTTCAAACTTCAGCAGCATGGAAGAGTGGGAGCCCCGCATGAGTTGCATGAGTGGGATGAGATTGAGACCGTGACTTTTCTGGACATTTGTGCACTGCCAGAAGTAAGAAAGTCACTAACAGAGGCTGGACCTCCCCTGCCATTTTTCCTCGTCCCCAGGGTTCTAGTTTTCTCGTTGCAATGGAAAAGCAGAGAAAAACAGAAGTTTTCCCTTTTTACCAGAGAATTTCACAAAAAAACACAAAAACTTACAGGTTTGGGAGGAGGCAACAGCAAGCGTGGGGCAGCAAGGACACAGAGTGGAGCTGAAGGGAAGCAGCCTAAAAGCATGTGCTGGGGTGGGGTGGGGTGGGGGAGCGGCTCGACAGTTGGAGGGGTGCTACAGACCTCCTGTAGGTGAGGAGGTCAGGGAAACTGTGAATTGAGGCTGTCAGGTTTTCTGGACTTTGGGAAGCGGGGAGAGGAGGTGGACCTAATTGGGCCCTTAGTGGCTTCCTCAAGTGTCAGCCTCTATATGGCCTCCCTTTCTGGTTGGCAGAGCGGTGTGAGTCCAGGTTGGAAGGAGGAGGCAGTGAGCGCAATCTAAAGCATGTGCTGTGAGGGGATGGTCAGTGCTCTGTATTTGGAGAGGTGCCACAGACCTTTAATTTTGGAGGTGGGGGGACTGTTGGTGGGACAGGTAGCTGCAAAAATGCATAAAAAGGAAAGTAGTCCAATAAAATGTGCTGTTCTAACTCGTACCTGTATATATTGTGGTAAGGGAAAGTCCACTAGCATTTACATTTAATTGCAGAAAAACAAGATTTTGGGGTTTTTCAATCAGAGAATTTATGGGTTTTTTTTTTTATATCAGAGAAGCTCCTTTTTTGTCACAGAAAACTAGGAACCCTGCTCATCACTGCCTTGTCAGCGAGAGGATACCTATGGCGCCATTGGGTGTGCCTTGACTGACTGGTGGAGCTGAATTTCTTTTGGAGGGGGGGGGAACATGAGGGGTACAGGGAATGTGAAACTACTGATGCAGAGCTTCTTGCCCTATACAAGGTTTGGACACTCCTAGAAGTGCAGAGTGCTCTAGTGAGGGAAGATGTTTTCAGCCCCTACTGTATGGTGATGCTGAAAGAGAGGGGGTACAAGAGGCACATATTTGACTGGGAGTTTTACGCTAACTGGGAAGAATTTCCAACCCCATAGCGGGCAAGACCCCAATAAAATTGTGTGCTGCTGCTTGCCAGTGAAACATGAACTGTTCTGTGAGCTGTAGATGTGAGACTCCAGTCTGAGAACATGCAAAGACTGATAGATTGGACTGCTTGCTTTCGCTTTGATTTTTTAGTTTCACTTTCCGTTTTGGGCTTTCCGTTTTGGGCAGCTTGAATTCTTGCTGTTGCTGCAGCCATTTCATCAGTCAACATATACACACTTCTGTCACCCCTCCCCCCTTTTCTCTTGTGATGACTATAAAGGCTGGCACCTATCTTTCTGTAGCTGTGGCCAGTTCCACAGACTGGATGCAGAATGCCTACCGTGGCCTTGGTCCACAGTTTGTTGGTTACAGACTCCATGCTGTTTAGCTGGGGTGGAATCAGGTTACATATTCAGGGACTGAAAGCACTGAAAATTGAATAATTTGCTTAAAAGTAAGCAAAATCCTGTGAAATCTTTATCTAGTGAGATTAACCAGATGGCTATTGAAATTATGCTCCCCAAAAGATTTCTGAGTAGTAGGCCAGTGTGTTCTTACCCTTGGCTCTGGACTGGGATAGCTTCCAATGAAGTGTCTTGAGCTATTTTTGAAGGTTACAGGGAATCCTATAAAACTATGGGTGAAAACAAACGTGATAGTAACCTGCTTTGGTTCGTGAGCCAATGTAACATTTGTTATCGGGCCCCCAGATAACCTGGACTGACCCTGTGTGTGTTGGTGGCTAGCTCAGGCTCTCACCTCAGCAAATGGCCGAAGTCACACCCCAAGTTAGCACCAACGTGATTGGGGCAAAATGGGCCAAAGCATGATTTCATGCCTGTTCCTGCTGGCCTGGATTGGGTCTGCCATAACTGGCTGCTATGGTAGCCATAATAGACTTCCATAATAGGCCACCATGGCTGCCTTTCATGGTGGGGGGGCAGGGTGCTCAGCACGGAGATGGAGCCATGCGTCTGCACATTTGTGTATCTACCTACCCTCGGACCCTGGCTGCATGAACATTTGTTCCGTGGCCTGAACTGGTCTGGACCAATGTCTGTGGTGGCTTCCTGACCCGAGCTGGGCTGGGTGTGGTCACGACTGTTTTTACCCTTTGTGAAATCCCATTGCTGCTCAGTAGGGATTTGTGAATAACAACTCGGGTAGGTTGGGAGGAGAAAGATGAAACAGTTTAATGGAAAGGCTCTTTGCTGCGTGATCAAAAGTTGGAAGAGTGCACCTATCCTCTCGAGACACACTCAGGAGTTTATATTCAGTGTAGATGATTTAGACACACACTTTCTAGGAACCAGTTGCAATGTTAAATCTTCCTACCCAGGGTCTTTTCATTTAATTAGGCATCCTACATCTTATTCTTATCTTATAGAGGACTTCAGTTTTCAAGACCATCACTAATTATTTAAATTTTCTATTTAACAAACTAATCTTCAGAACTCATCCACAACAGTTAAAGCAATATCCCTTATTTTATGGGGAGGACGACTCCCTCTGTTCCTCAGTGGCAGAGCAGCGAGTGGAACTCAAAAATTCTTGCATCTCTACTTCTGACTTGGAACTGTCTGAGGTACTTATATGTTCCTATTAAAATTGTCTGGCTTCTTCACAATAATTACTCTATTAATCTTCCCAACAACCCTGTGAGTTAGAGAAGTACTATTATTCATTTACCAGAGATGAGGAACTACAGGTAGATCAGGAGAGCCAGTCCTTTGTTTTAGATTATTGTGGTGTTCTGCATTCATTCACTCATTTTTGTTTTACACAGGAATGTTCATGGCTTGGTAAAAGCAATTGGGAAATTACTACAGATGCAAGCCCTTAAGCTGTGGGAAAGTGGAGATGAGCATGTTGGGAAGTTATATTCAATCAGGTGAGCTTTTTATTGATTGTTTTGTGTTTATTTAAATAATTTCCTTCTCTTGAATGGTGAATAAAATGCACTTACAAGTATCTACCAAGCTTTTAACTGAGAAACCATTGATCTGAAAGCAGTCAATTTGTCACAAGGAGGCTGTACAAATTATAATGAATCCTTCTTTCATCCTAAAACCAAAGGCATCCAAGATTTTAGTTAAAATCTTACCTCCTTCCTTAAAAGGGAGAAAGCAGAGAAGAGGGCTAAGTTTAACGGTTGTACATGAGGTCTGTAACCAGGTTGGTGGTTCTACCTTTAGGGGTCACAGTTTAAGAAAGATTTGATAAAACCTAACTTTTTCCATAATACACTATAAAAATCCACAGTCTACAGGATTCCTGACACTGATCAGGGAGAACCTGCAGAAACAAGAGGCGGTGGAAGAAAGTCCTAGGTCAGGGATGGACCATCTCAGACCCATGGACCACATGCAGCCTGTAGTGAGTTTTTTGTGTGGCACCTTTCCAGCTCCCTGGATTTGACTCCTGGATCCAGTTCCTATTGCTAAGTAATGAAGGAATGAGCTCAGGCTAAGGGAGCAAAGATGAGGACATGTACACAAGGACAGAAAACGGATCCATGATCTAGACTCTCCTCTTCCTGAACACATCCCTTTTAATATTCCCACCCCCAGCTTATATATGGCCCTTCGAGCTTGTACTAATTTTTAAATTGGCCTCTGGAAGGAAAAAACTTCCCCACCTCTGTATTAGGTTGTAGAATTCTCTAAGCTTGAAATCTCCATCCAAGTCATGCTGGTTTTAGAACAAAGTATGAGTATTTCCTCTGCAAAGGCCTTTTCTGTGTTATCATTTCTAGCCTGCTATAAGCCTCTTAGTAGTCAAATGATCCTCACCCAGTGCAGCAGCTTATGACTGTGCAAGGGAACAACTAGAGATTGGACTGTGCAAAGGGACAGCTGTGAAGGGGACAACTAGAGAAGTGGATAGGGAGAAGGAGACTCCTGAAAACCTACCGCTGGAAGCCATGCTTAAACTGGCTGCTGTCCTCTTCAATAAGCATCCTGTTTAGTTGGGAGATGGACAGCATAGGTTCCTGTTGCTCCTGGGGCAGATACTTCAGAAGGCTGAGACAGCCATCACACTGTGTCTTCTGAAATGTGGGGGAAGTAGAAAGTGGGGCTGGCCAGAGATCTTTCTTGAATGATACCCATGGGAGCCTCCTGCAGGATCAGCCTGATGCCACATCATCTGCTAGTCTAGCAACTGGGTCAGTTGCTGGTGGGGAGGGGTGGTCAGGTTATGGGTGCTGGATTTCTTCTTGCCTGGTGCACAGGAGTGAGTCCTACACTGTGCACTGCTTCTGCAGCTTCCCCATTCCTCCCATGAGAGGATTGGGGCAGATATGGGGGCCCGCTGACCATCCATGGTTCCATCCTTGTGAGAGTCCTGCTTTGTGTGTGTATGTTGAAACACTCTTTTTATGCATGGCACCTAGATGCAATGGTAAGAGGCCGTTTAGAAATGCATACACCAATGGTTCCCAAACCTTTTGCCTGCATAGTCTGAATGTTGAGGTTTAAATATGACCCTAAACATACAGAAGTAAAGACATGCAAAATTACATGAAATAGCTGTCGGGATTATGACTCCCTCCACAGGTGGCATGACCCCACTTGGGCTCCTGACCCACACTTTGGATGTCTTTGGAGCAAGTTAGAGAGGCTACTGTCTTCCTCTCATTCTTGGCCAAGAACCAGGAGACAGAGCTTTATTTCTCCATTCAAATTATATTCGTGTGTGATGTCCTCTTTTAGCTGCAGCAGTCTTTTTTTACAAAAAGTTAACGTTTACCCACAATTAGTACAAGGTACCAGCAAGCGTGTAAGTTTTCCAGATCAATTGGTAGTTTCTTCTTCCCCCGGGGCGGCAGGTTAGTGGGGCCTGCTTTGCGACTATTCACCGCCAAGGTGATTTCCTAACTGCTGTACGCTGTTGCTATCTGGGGCCATCCTTATTTGGGTAAACTGGAAGGAACCCAGAATTCCTTCTTACGTACTATTCTGGGTTTACCAAGGTGTGTTCCCCAGGCTATATTGAGAGCCAAAACAGGCAAGATCAATTAGATCTCAGGCCTCGATTTGCGATCTTTAAATTCTGGCTAAAAGTCATTCTTTTTCCTCCGGTCTCCACTTCCTTGCTGGCTCTTATTTCCAGTGAATGTATAGAAGATCAATGGTGTAGCTGTGTTGAGCAGGATCTGCGTAAATTGGGCTTTTCTAAGGAAGTACTACACCCACTACGTCTTAGGGGAGCAATATCCTTGATTAAGAGGAGAATTTATAATCAAGAGCTGCAGCTCGAAAACTCGGCCTTGTGCTCCCAAAAGATTGCTCCGGATTTTATATATATTAGTTCAAGGATTGTTCCCCCGGCATATATAATCAACTGGCCAGATTGCTTGCAGAGGAGAGCCTTAATGCTGATGCTTTGCAATGTATTTCCCTCTGTCATTTTGGACAGTAGATACCGGAAAATACCCACCGCAGAGAGGCTATGTCCCCATTGTGAGTTGGCAGTCCCCGAGACCAATGAACATATTCTCCTTTATTGCCCAAAATTTGACATCTTAAGAGGGAAATATATTGATCCATTCATGAAAGCAAGTATTAAAGGGCTCTCAAAGAACATCTTGGTATACCAACTTCTTGATGGCCATGACTTCCCTCAATTTAGAGCAGTGACTGCCTACTGTGCTTGCATTATTTTTTACAAGCAGAGTCTTGAAACCACCTAATAACTCAGGGCCCACTAACTCTATTGTATTTCTATTTTGGTTATGATAACATCAATTGACTCATTTCATGCTGATGGAGGGAAGAGCTACCTCTATGGTAGTTGGAAGTCCACCTGTGCAGTTATTGATTTGTGATTTAAATCATAATTACTTTATAAATTTGTTTTATTTTACTATTATGTTTATGTCTAACTGTAAAATCTCCCAGGGGTCAAGTGTGCCGCCATAAGCTCATAGAAGAGCAAGGCGTTTTTATCAGTGCTGTGTGTGCTTGCAAATGTAGATGCGCAGTGCGGTTTTATTTATTGTTATGTTGTTGTTGCATTGTATTTTGACCTTACTATGGTATTTAAATTAATTGTAATTTTCAATGAATTTGCAAAGGCCTATGGCCAGCAATAAAATCATTATTAATTTTTTTCTCTCTAGTACAAGGTAATATTATTATTATTATTATTAACAAACATTTATATAGCGTCAGCAGTGTACCTGGCACTTTACAAAGTAATAAAATAGACACGGTCCCTGCCCCTAGGGCTTACAATCTGAGAGACAGGAGCTGGGGGAGAGACTTAGGAAGGGGAACAAAGGGAGAGACAAGGGGTCTAACATTCATGAAGATGCGAGGTCTCAAGTGCACGTACTTGGCTTGGTTACATCTTTTCCGTCATATAGACTCCCTTTCCTCGGGGGAAGAACACGGTAATTCAAAAGCATTTATAATTGCAGACAGGATGTGCAAAAGGTTCAGTTTAATAGTAATTTAAAGTTCTTCAAAGTAATTAGAAACAGATATCAGGTTTTATGACAAATTGAACCATGTTCAGGACCAGGGAAGGGCAAAGTTCCCAAGTCCAAGAGCCATGTACCAACATTTTCATATCGCAGAGAGCCATGAGATGCTTTACACTGATCACAGATTCCTCTTCTCCCAAGGTCAGGGCAGTGTGGCTTCCCCCAAACACCCCCTCACGTTAAAGCTCTGATTCTCAGGCAGGCCAGCGGGTTTGGGCACTGGCAGTAGCAGTTCATGGCACACTGCCCCTGCTCCCACAGGCCTCAAGAGGCTGGAGAAGCAGCAGCAGTAGAAATGGCAGCTCAGTTTCTCTTGCTTTTAAGAATTGGCACCAAATTCTGGTAAGAGCTGCATGCGTCTCCCAAGCCTTATCTTGCCAGAACGTTTGTTTGCTTCTGTTCTAGACTTTGCTTGTGTGTTGTGAACAGACAGAAGGGCCTGAAGCTAAAATCTGAGACGATATACTGTAACAGTAATTTATGAATCTGAATTCATAATGCCCCAAACTCCAGTTGTAGTTCCGCCTTTCTTAGGCTGATCAATCCCATGCTGTCTCTGTCTGCAAGATACTGGCGAAGTCTAAGGGTGCAGCTACACGAGCTGGGGCAGGCATGATCCCCTGTGTGCCCCTTGGTGGCCTGGCGGGTACAACTGGTGGGGAGAGCTGGCCAGAGGGTCCACTCCTCTGTTGCCATCACTAGCAGCTCCATGCTCCAAGGCAGGCCAAAGAACTGGTCACATGGGGTTGAATACCGAGACTCCTGCTGTGTTGTAGGATTGGGCCTGCTGCCATTAGGCAGCAGTTGCATGGTGGGGGGGGGGAGGGGGGGAGATCTCTCGGGGCCTCCCCCTGCCTATTTAGTTATTTATTTTTATTTTATTCCGGTTTTTACCCTGTCCTTCCCAAAAGGCTCAGGGTGGCTTACAAAACCAATACCCCCCACCCATCTTAAAACAGTATTAAAAACCAAACCCCCAACCTTTCCCACCTCCCCAGCCCCACTACAATCCCACAAAACCCCTCCCCAATCACACCCCTATCCCCACCTGCCAAAAGCCGTAACAAATAAAAAGGTCTTACACCGCCTCCAGAAGATGCTCAGGCTCAAAAGAACCTCTGGGGGAAGGGAGTTCCATAGCATCAGGGCAACAACTGAGAGCGTCTCCCTGCAACCCCTCACCGTACAAACAAAACTAACAGATGGCACCTACAGGGAGGCGTTTCTGACTGATTGCAGGAGCTGCAGTGGGGCATGGAAGGACAGACGGGGTCTAAGATATGTGGGGTCCAGACTGTTTAGGGCTTCAAAAGTCAAAACCAGCACCTTGAATTGTGCCTGGAAAAGCTATAGGCAGCCAGTGCGGACTTCGGAGCACCGGTGTAATGTGCTACCGGCGCCTCATCTCCGAAAGGAGGCGAGCCGCCGCATTCTGCACCAGCTGCAGCTTCCGAGCTGTCATCAAGAGCAGCACCACATAGAGCGCATTGCAGTAGTCTAGCCTTGAAGTGATGAAAGCATGGATGTCAGTGGCCAGTTCTGAACTGGAAAGAAAAGGCTGCAGCCTCCTCACAAGATGGAGTTGGTGAAAAGCGTTCCTGACAATCCAGGAGCAACAAGGAGTCCAGAAGCACTACGAGGCTGCAAACCTGACTGACAAGAGGGGGCTCCGCTAATAATAGAAATCCAGATCCCCTCCAGAAAACAAGGCTGGCCAACCTTCATCACCATAGTCTTGTCAGAATTCAGTATCAATCAACTCATCCTCATCCAGTTCCCGCCAGCATCCAGGCATTTGAGTAAGCACCAAGACTGCAGGGCCTGGTGCCTTCACCGCCCCAAGAACCTCCCCCACATTGGTGCGTAATACTGATTGAAATGGATCCAAATAAACAGAACAGGACTGAGCTTCAATAACCTCAAACTCTGACTCTGGGGTTAAAATGGCAGCACCCAAGTTGTGGTGAAGACAAGCGATTTTGCCTGCAAAATAGTTAATAAAAAATGTCACAGCGGGCATTAGATGACTCCATTCCTGGCAGAGTCAGACTGGATTAACCAGGCCCCTCACCACCTGGAACAGCTCCACCAGACGAGACTTTGCAGATGCTATAATGGCGAAGAAGAAAGCTTTTTTCGCCATAGCAAAGTCCTTTAAAAACAATCAATGCCGCAATCAGTTGGCTTCAGTGCAAGTTGAGCACCACCTGCTCTCTAACTGCCTACCCTCCCGCTTCAACCACCTCAGGCCCTCTGTATACCAGGGGGACCTGTGCAGCTGCAGTGGCGGGAGCGAGCGCCTGGGTGCAAATACGTCAATGGCCATGGTCAAGATGACATCCACAAAGCGATCAGGTCATCGACAGAGTAGCTGTCAAGGTCAGTAGGTAAACCCCCCTGAGAGTTCTGGAAACCAGTTGGATCCATAAGTCTCTGAGGGCAGACCATCCTAATGGGTCCGCCATATGGATGAGGGCATAAAAGGGTGGGTATCTGTACCTTCAGAAGGTAATGATCTAATCATGGCAATGGTGTCATAACAACACCCACGATAATCGGAGCCCCTGTTCCGGGCTGGTGCAAAACATCAAATCCTGCATGTGTCCCGCCTCATGCGTCGGGCTGGATACTATCTGGGCTAGGCCCATGGTTGTCATGGTGGCCATGAACTCCTGCTCCACCCCTGAAAGGCCTGACAACTGATCGCGGGGGAGGGAGTCTGGGTAGAGTGCAGGCGCTCCTCTCCCCCGCATAGCAGTTGATCGGAGGGAGGGGGTGAGCTCCTCCCACCCAACCAACATTTGATTGGGGAGGGGAACCTGGGAGGAGCATGCACACTCCTCCCAGGCCCCCCTCCACTTGATCAGCTGTTGGGCGGATAGGTGGAGCGCACACACTTCTCCCAGGCCCCCTCCCCACAATCAGCTATTGGGCTGGTGGGAGGAGCATGCACTCTCCTAGACCCTTCTCCCCAGTTCCACCCGCCTAACAGCTGGTCATGGGGGAGGGGGCCTGGCAAGAGTGTGCATGCTCTTCCCAGACCCCACCTCCCCCATGATCAGCTGTTAGACGGTGGGGAAGAGGGTGCACGTTCTTCCCACACCCTCCTCCCCCATGATTAGGTGTTAGCTGGCGGAGAAGAGGGAACTTTTTCAGAGGACGCTTCGCGCGTTAGCTGACTGCCCGGGTTGAACATCTTGCGACTGCCAGGCATATGAGCCACTGCATCGTGTGCTAATGTTGCCCAAAGTGGGATAACGCTGCCTGAGGTAGGGTAACATCTTGTGTGGCTGGCAGCTGCACCCTAGGAAGTGGCTTAGTTTGTCATAGTCTGTTTTCTGTTGTTTGGCTGAGCCTTTATTTCCTAAGATAAAGGGATTATACCTATCCAGTGATGAATGGGAACATTCTTTTTTAGTCTTCACTTACTCTGCTCTCCATTTACATAGACACACACAGTTTTGAGGTACTGCGCACACACACAAAAACCCACAACAAAATGTGCATATTAAAACAGACAATATTTTTTATCTTTTTTTTCCTGGCATGCTTTAGAATTCTAACTGTAAGTTGGACACTGATGTTTTATATTGACTAAGGCCAACTTAGCATGACCTCTATCTTCTGGTGCTATCATACTATGGAGAATTTCTGAAAGGAAATTGGATAGCCTGGTGATTCATAATTTTGTGTGTGCGTGTATTAGTTTTTTCTCTGTGTTAATCCCTTTTATGTACAATCTAGAAAGCTGATGGCAAGGCAGTTTTGGCACTCTTTATTCTCTTCTCTGTTCTGTAGCTATAAATAAGATATTTCTTCTATGGGAAGGAAAAACAGTTTTGTTTCTATTTGCTACATAGGTAGTGCTCTAGAGCCTCCATCTTAATGGTATCTGAATTCTAAGAACCGTATGTCCTGCCCCATCACCATGGTATCTAGAAATCTTTGACTTCTTGGGCCTTTCTGGATCAATATCTAATAATAATAATAATAAATAATTTTATTTATAGTGCCCCTTGCCTTACATGGCACTCAGAGTGCTTCACAGAGTATAAAACAATGTAAAAAATATAAAACAATTTAAAAGCAATTCAAGAGAATTTAAAACAATAATAAAATACTTTAAAATAGGGGAAGGAAAAAGGTAGGACAGAGTACAATGAAGGGAACCTGCAGTGGTCCTAAAAGCACCTAGAAAATAAATATGCCTTCAGTTGATTTTTTAAGGTAAAGAGGGGATTGGTTTCTTTGATCCGTTGTCTCTTTGAGGGATAAATACAAAACTTGGAAAATTGATGTTAAAAGCTAGGTTCTAAAATCTATATTAACATGCCGGCACTATTTGGCTGAATAAGTCAATGGAAACTGCAGAATGCTTAGCACTTCTGAATTGCAGTTCAGAAGCTGGAATCAGCCATAACACTTCATCTGGTAGTTCTTAGATGTCCGTGTCCATGACTTGAAGTGAGGTTGTTTTCACTGAAGAACCTTCATCCTGGCAAGATAAGGGTACATTGGAAAGGAAAATACTTCCCATGAAGCTACTTTAAATGGTTTGGAGCCTCGTGCTTTTTAAAAATAAAAAAATTGGTTGATTATATTTCTGCCCTGGCAATTTTGTGCACCAATGATAAACCTGGGAGATAACAACTTAAGGGGGTTCTTAAGAGGAGTTTTATTATTCTTAGACTTGTGAAAACACCTGTGGTGATGACATGGATTTAATGTGTCTCAGCTAGGTATTGTACATCTCATATTGTAGCCAAATGGTCTGCTCTAAGTTGTATATTCTACTGGGGATGGATATATACAGTCTAGTCTTCTGACCACAAAGCAACATGAGACACCAATAAAAGGATTTTTCTTTGAGACTTTATTCTTTGGCCAATCTTTTTCACCAGCTCTCTGCTGGCACTTTAAGACTGGAAGAAATGCAGTGTTGGTAGGTACGTACAGGCCAGTGTGCTTAGAAGGATTATTGTAAAATAGAATTTCAGCAGCAAAATCAACAGGAGAGCTGATTTTGGCTATAAGATGGTTATATTCACTTTTGATAAGAGTCTTCTTCCTGTGAAGATTGTGGTAGAAAGAAAAAAGCTCTAAAACAAGATCTAGAAGTACTTTCAGACAGGCTATTTTTCTTTTTCATTTTTTCCTGCTTTTATGCAATACCAACTTCACCAATTCTGCATTTTCTATTGTTCCTCATGTATTTTTGTTGTTATGTTAGAACTTTGAAGACCGAGTTTCCAAAACCACCCTATACTCCCTCTGTTTTTCCTTTTTTGGCTTCCAACCAGCACTCTGAAATCAAAATTCAGAGCAGGTAGAAAAATGCTTTTAAAATGCATATTTGAAGTAGTAAAGTGCTGTGCTGCCATGCTTCTGTAAGAGCCAGGGTCACAGCTGCATACACGAAAATGCATGGTGACTGCAGACATGGTTTCCTCATACAGAAAAAGCAATCTGTCTGTTACTGAATTTATGATGTAAATCAAATTGTAGCTGTCCTGTATTCAGAGATGTAACAAAAAGGTTGAGGTGACCTAAAGGTTACAAATAACTCGTGTGTTCATTGTTGTCTACTGTAAGAGTGATCTTTGTTTCCCTTGGGACTGATGTATTGACACTTGGATAGTTGAGTCTAGTTGCATATCTTACTCTATCCTTCATTTTTGCCAAAGCAATCAGGAATGTAGCATTTATAGTTCTTTTGTTTGCAGGCAACGCTGGACTAATGCCTGACAAGGTTTTTTGTACCCACAATACCTCTTTTCCAACAGTTACAACTTTGCCAAATTGAATTTGTTCAGACTGAAGCTTAACGTTTTATTTAAGCTGAGAATTATTATTTTTAGCCTCGTTTCATATGGAAATAAGGCTTGTCTTGTGCAGTGTGTGTGTGTGTGTGTATCCTTAGCTAACTTTTGATCCCACAGTCTTTCAGCCACATTTTGAAGCACTAGGGTAAGTAGGGGCCTAGAATTTTATAATAGGTTTCTCCAGGGAGTAGGGGATGTGTGGGATAGCACTCTCTCTCTCTCTCTCTCAAATGATGCCTGCTTCCCTGAAAGGCAGGTCCTCATTGTGTCACCCCAGCAGCCTGCCCAGCAGGGGAAGTACCACTCATAGAAAGGGACCTCAGACAGGAGAGTGAGCATAAGAGGCTGGCTCCAGTCTGAAGCTGCATTCACAGCTGTGGTGGCGAGATCCACGAAGGAAGACGTGGCAGCGAGGAGAAGCCGGGGAGCAGAAGAAGAACCGGTATGACCAGGGATGTACCGTGGCTTCACTGGTGCATGTCAGGGCATGATTTTGCACCTTGACATGCGCGATGACCTCCCCATTCGCACTGAAGGAAAGCTGCAGCACATCCTCGTTCGCACCGGCTCTTTTACTGCGACCCGACTCCTCCCCACTGCCGTGTCTTCCCTCACAGGTCTGTCCGCCGCAGATGCGAATGCAGCCTAAGACTAGAGACAGCCTCTTATGCTCACTCTCCTGCCCAGAACCTTCCATGAGAAGGCTACTGTTGCACAGCACCCATGGTAAGGCATCAGGACAGTTTAAAGCCAGGATTCCCAGCACCTTGCATGTGCAGGGGGTGGGAGGGACTGGGGGGCGCTCTGTTGTCTTACACGAAGACTAGAAACAGACTCTTATGCTCACTCTCATCTCTGAGTTTCTCGCACCCTCCTCTCCTCACCCATGCAAGGTGCTGGAAATCCTGGCCTTAAACTGTCCTGATGCCTTAACCTGGGTGCTGTGCAACAGTAGCCATCTCATGGCAGGCTATGGGCAAGGCAAAACTACTTCCCTGATCCCTAGCAGGCTGTTGGCTCAGAACATTTAGGTCTGGGTATGGAGGAAGGGGACCCTTGGGATCAGGTATATCTACTGGTTGGTTAGTGGGGCATTATTTACCTTTAATAAATCTGTGTTGACTATTAACCATTAAGCCATGTTTGTCAACATGCCCTGTAATTCTGTCCTTAATTATGGTTTCCACCATTTTGCCCGGCACAGACATCAAGCTTACTGGTCTGTAGTTTCCAGGATCGCTCCTGGATTCCTTTTTAAATATTGGGGTTACATTTGCCACCCTCCAGTCCTTGGGTACAGTGGCAGATTTTAATGATGAGTTACAAATTACTAACAGTAGGTCTGCGATTTCATATTTGAGTTCCTTCAGAACTCTGGGGTGAATGCCATCTGGCCCCGTTGACTTGTTAGTATTCAGTTTGTCAATTTGCCCTAGAACATCCTCCAACGTCACATTGATTTGTAACAGCTCTTCCAATTCCTTGCCCATAAAGCAAGGATCCAGCGTGGGTACCTCCCCCAAATCCTCTGTAGTGAAGACCGATTCAGATAACTCATTCAGCTTCTCTGTAATATCCTTATTCTCCCTGAGCACCCCTTTTACTCCCTTGTCATCTAATGATCCGACTGACTCCCTAGCAGCCTTCTTGTCTCTGATGTATTTGAAAAAGTTTTTGTTGCTTGTTTTTGCCTCTTTAGCAAGCCTCCCTTCAAAATCTCTCTTGGCCTTTTATTAACGCTTTACATTTATATTGCCAGTGTCTATGCGCTTTCGTATTATTTTCATTGCGACTAGCCTTCCGTTTCTTAAAGGATGCCTTTTTGGCTCTAATAGCCTCCTTCACCTCTCCATTTAACCACAGTGGAAGATGTTTGGTCTTCTTGCTTCCTTTTTTAACTTGCGGGATCCATTTAATCTGGGTTTCCAGAAGGGTGGTTTTAAACAGTCTTCATACCTCTTGCAAACTTGTAGCTCTTGCAACTGGGCTTTTTAGTTTCTTTTTAACTAGTTTCCTCATTTTGTCATAGTCTCCCTTTTTGAAGTTAAATACTACTGTACTTTTGTTTGTCTTTCTCCGTACAGAAATTATGTCAAATGTGATCATAATATGATCGCTATTACCTAGTGGCTCCGCCACAGTTACTCCTTGCACCAGGTCCTACGTGCCACTCAGGATTACATCTAGAATAACTCCTCCTCTCGTTGGTTCCAGAACCAGCCGTTCTAGGAAGCAGTCGTTTAGGGCATCCAGAAATTTGAGCGCCACGTCCTGCCCCGAGGAAACATTCCCCCAATCAATATTAGGGTAATTGAAGTCTCCCATTATTATTATGTTGCTGACTTTAGTAGCCTGTCTAATCTCTTTGAGCATTGCTTTATCAGTCTCTCCGTCCTGGTCAGGGGGACAACAGTATAGCCCTACTGTGATACTCTTCCCCTTTATACCTGGAATTTCTCTCCATAGAGATTCTAGGGAACAGTTTGCATCCTTTAAAATTTTAATTGTACTTGACTCAGTGTTGTCTTTTACATATAGAGCCACCCCACCACCAACTCTACCTACTCTGTCATTCCAATATATTTTGTACCCTGGTATTACAGTGTCCCATTGGTTATCTTCGTTCCATCATGTCTCTGTGGTACCTATAATGTCTAGATCTTTATTTAGCGCCATATATTCTAATGCTCCCATCTTACTTTTTACCTCACATCTGGTCCCATCCCCTTAGAGGCACTTTCCATGGGGCCCTAAAGATGGTTGTATTTGGGGCCCTGCTAGGAGGATGTGGAGCCCCACACCCTGCCCTGATAAAAACAGGGCCACTGCAAGGCTACCGAAAGAGCGGGGCCCAGGGCAGTTGCCCTAGGTTTCCCTGTAGGAAGGCTACCCTTGCTTGGGAGACATGGCATCTGCCTCATGTCTTTTAACTGAGGCACTTAACCTGGTCCTTCATTGCATACATGTATACATTAATGAATTATGACAGGTTTCTTTTTTTCAGTGCTTTCTTTTTTTCAGTGGCTCCTAAACTTTTTGTTTACATGACCCTATTTTGAGTCTTAAATACCGCAACCCTAGACAGTTACAAAGACATTCTAAGCATATCCGATATTAAGTGGTCTTGTGACCCTATCTGGAGATGGTGCAATCCACTTGGAATCCTGACCTATAGTTTGGGAATCTCTATAGATGCCGAGAGATGCATTACTTTTTGCATATCGTGTAGACCTTGGGTAGGGTTGGAACCTGCATCCCCTTACCCTGTTCCCCACAATCCTTCTTGTCTGTTAGTTAACTTTAGCCTCTCCATATTTTTGCGATATTAGTTGCAGTTAAAGTTTGTCTGTAACAAACTTAATCATTTAACGTCACCAGGTTTAGCACAGTAACTGAAGTAGTTTGTGGGCTGTGAATCCTGATTTGATGGTATGTTGACAAATATTGCCAGAGGCTCATTTAAAAAAAAAAAAAAAAAAAGACTTAGGACAGACAAGTCCACTCTTAAGCAGTGTGTGTGTATATATGGTTTACTTTCCCCTGGGCTGTGTCCTGCTCCCCTCTCCTTAAGTAAGGCACTGGAGTTGGCCAAGTTCAGCTTGAATATCTCCATTTCTTTTGATATATTAGGGAAAATGCTGTTTTAAAACCTCTATGGTTATTTTCATAAGTAGCTCTCAAAGTTGTTGGCAGCTGCTTTAAAGAAGTAGCAGACCTAAAACTCTAGGATGATATTTCTGTTGCTAGAGATCCAATTAGGCTCTTGGAATTGGTGTCCTCTCCAAAAATCCATGTGGCAGATCCTGATTTTTTTCTGGTAATGCTAATGTTGTTCAAGTTTTCCAGTTTCATTGTTCTGAGCCTCATAAACCTTTTGTGCAATTTTCAATATTTCAAAGACAACAGTTTCCTAACTAAAATGCTAATTAAATGTGCCCTTGCTGTGCTTACCATCTGTAAATTAGAATGACCTTTGCAATATTGCATTTCCTTGGGCATGCCAAGAATACACTCTTGCTGATGTGGCTGTACATTTCAGAACTAAGTGATGTGTAGACATTAAAGTTCCTGTACATGGAGTTCAAATTGCAAAAAAAATCATCTTCAACCCCATCTTTTTAGTCTTCATGCCCAAATATGACTTAACAGAAAGTACTGCAGCCTCCTCGCCCATAAGATTAGGGGCAGTAGGGGAAGAGCGCGAGGGGACGGAGGTCCCGTCTGGTCCAGCTTTGTGAGGGGAGTTTCAGGAAGTGATGCCGGCTGATGCTTTGGGGTCTGTGAGGGCCACCTGTTGTGAACTCGATCCGTGCCCGTCCTGGTTAGTGAAAGCTTCCAGGGAGACGTTGGGGACGATGCTGGCGAGGGTAGTGAACGCGTCCTTGCAGCAGAGGAGGCTGTCGCCCTGTCTCAAGGGGGCTGTGGTACGCCCCCTGCTGAAAAAACCATCTTTGGACATGGATGTGCTCACCAGCCACCGACCTGTCTCTAACCTTCCCTTTTTAGGGAAGGTTATTGAGCGGGCGGTGGCACTCCAGCTCCAGGTGCATCTGGACAGCATCGGTTTCCTAGACCCTTTTCAATCTGGGTTCCGCCCCGGCTATGGCACTGAGACGGCATTCGTGGCTTTGGTAGACAACCTCCGCCGGGAGATGGACGCAGGATGTTCAACATTTCTCATCCTGCTAGATCTCTCTGCCGCTTTTGACACCGTGGACCATGGGCTGCTATTGAGACGGCTGCGTGCCCTGGGGGGTCTGGACGGGACCGTTCTTGAATGGTTCCGCTCATTCCTCTCGGGGAGAAGCCAGCGGGTGGTGTTGGGGGATGAGACATCGTGCCCCCGCGCCTTATCATGCGGCGTTCCGCAGGGTTCCATTCTGTTATTTAATGTGTACATGCAGCCCTTGGGGGAGGTCGTGAGAGGGTTCGGGGTGCGGTGTCACCAGTATGCTGATGATACTCAGCTGTACCTCTCTTTTTCAACTGACCCAGACCCTGCT
>QEPC01002450.1:5779886-5857511 GCA_003113815.1 Sphenodon punctatus
CTGGTCCAGAGGCTGCAGGTAGTGCAGAATGTGGCGGCTCGTCTCCTTACGGGGACGGGCCGTCGGGAGCATATTACACCTGTGCTTTGAGCTCTGCACTGGTTGCCGATAGCGTGCCGAGCCCGGTTCAAGGTTTTGGTGTTGATCTATAAAGCCCTGCATGGTCTGGGCCCCTCATACCTCAGGGACCGCCTCGCCCTCCACGCTCCAGAGCAGCTCCTGCGGTCTGCCCGGGGTGCCTTCTTGGAGGTCCCCCGTGTTAAACGGGGGGCCACAATGGAGAGGGCATTCTCGGTAGCCGCGCCGCGCCTTTGGAACTCCCTTCCGGAGGAAGCTCGCCTGGCCTCTAGCCTGTTGACATTCCAGCTAAGTTGTAAAACCTGACTGTTCGCCCAGGCCTTTGGGGAGGGTGGGAGGGTAGGGTGAGGGGTTTTTAGCTCCCCCACCTGATCTACTATTTATTATCTCATTTGTTATTTTAGCCCTGTTTTAATGTTGTTATATTGGATGTTTTAAATTGTTTTTATTGTGTTTTTATTGTTGTAAGCCGCCCCGGGTTGCTTTTGCAGGAGGGGCGGGGTATAAATCTACGAAATAAATAAATAAATAAAATAAGCATAGCTTTTAAATGACAACATGTCCAATTTGGCTAGTTAGTTGTAAACATGCAGTATTATAAAGTAAGCCCTCCAGGGAATGCAGCAGCTCTGCACTTCCTAGAGGGCATGAGTGATACCTTACATATGCACCATAACATCTACCAAAGCAAACACTAGCTTTTTGTGGGCACCCTAAAGGAGGTTAACAAAAACACAGGTTACTTCTAATTATTATTTTTTTATATAAAAACAAAATGATTAAACCGATGCATACTGTTGCCTCACAAACTCTTTTGTAGCAAAGAGTGCTCACAAGTTAAATTGGGTTCCCTTTTATTGTTTGGAAGCTTGAAATTGTTGGTAGTAAACACTAGAACTTGCTTCCACTTTGGATGCCAGAGAGCATTTTTAAAGAAGGGTGTCCCTAAAAGCCGTACAGTTAAGCAGTGTCAACTGAATTCCAAGGTGGCAGAGTTCTGAGGTGCATATTCAATGGCAGCCTCCCACAAAAGTAGACTGAAAATAACAGCCAAGCAAATTGCAAATGTTAGCTTTCCTCCTCTACTAAGAAAACAAGGTGCATTAGATATGACAAATTATTTGGCCATCAGTTTGTGTAATCCCTTCTTTTTGTTTGGAGAATGGTGACATGTATTAGCCTTTATGATAAATTATGGTCCGTTAAACTGTATACTAGTAATGTGAAGGAGAATATTAAAGTACCATAATACAGAGCATCTAATTTGAGTTTTTAAAAAATGCATGCATTTTTAAAAATGTAATCTTCGGAAACAATGTACTGCTGGATACATCACCCCTCCCTGCAGGGTCATCTTAAACAGCAAATGAGTATTGTTTTTAATCTAGTGAAAGTTTTATGGCACATCATGCTAGTTAATTTTAAACTATAGTGTATGTTGGTGAACAGAATTAATAATTTTACTTTCAAAAGTGCAGAGCAGTAGACTTTATGAAACACATGGTTTGCTCAGCACTGTTGACAAACCTGGCACTGTGTAGTGCTAGATTGTCAGGCCTTGGGGCCTGAGGAGGTGGGGGAAGAGGGGGCACCAAGGGAAGCACCCCGCAGACAGGGGGCCCCCCGACCCGCCCGAAGCCCCGCCGCCAAAGCAAACGGAACCGGCCGCTCCAACCCCAGCACCGCGGCGCTTAGCCACGCCCCCCAGCGTGCTACAGCAGCACGCCAGCGACGCCTCGGGGCTGGACCCGCCCCCTGCAGGGACGCCTCCACTAGCCACACCCCCAGGACCCTCCCGGCGGCGCTCTGTGCGTCTGCAGAGGAGGACGCAGGCGCAGCCTTTATAAGGAAGAGGCAGATGATGCTGCCTCGCCGGTGAACAGAGCCTTGCCCTGCGAGACTGGCCCCCTGGTGACTTTGTGACTGAGCTACTGACTGCCTACAAGTGTGACTGCGAGTGCCTGAGTGAGTGAGTGCGTGTGAGCGTGAGAGCAAGCGTGTCTGATTGTAAGTTTGTCCTTCCCTTGATCTACAGCACGTGGTGCCCTGGGCCCTTGCGAGTGCCTCTCCCCTTTCCCCCTTCCCCTGCCTGGGAGTGCTGCACCCGGCCCTTCCTCACGAGATCCCTCCACACCCGGTATTGGTCCTGGCCCCCGAGTGTTAGCACCTATTTAGTGTGGCCTTCCCCGGTTGGGAAGTGGCTTGGCCTGCACCCCGATGATGATCTCGGTGGGGAGAGGTTAATCCCTCCAGACCACCACCACAAGAACCTGAGGGGTCCTTTTTCAGGCACTGCCCTTCCCTACCCGGGATCCGTCTATCGGTTGGCGAGGTGGAGTGCATGCTCTAGTGCCCCGTTATTGTTCCCTCCCCGTGGGGTTCACCTCCCAAAACCCCGAACCCCACATAGATAATCGAGCACCTGAATTTATACAGATTTTTACTTCTGCACAATAAGAGATGCCATTTCATTTCCAGTGTACTTTTGATAGTCTTTAGAAAAGTTCACACTAGTGTGATAACCAGATGTCAGCGAATCCCCTTTCAGATTTAAACATTCCAGAGGAATTCCCCACCTGTGAGTGACCCCCTCCACACGCCCTTGCCCAACTTCACCCAGGAAGGTTTCAAATTAGGGCTATTATGTACAAAATGGTAAGTGAGTTTGAAAGGTGTAATGAACTTTTGCTCTGTTCCTCCACTGATCAGTTATGGAAGTATATCACGGGACAGAGATGGTCTTTTATAAGGATAATGGTATAAGGAGCTGCCCAAATGAGTCAGACCAATGGTCCATCTTAGCCCAATATTGTCACAACCTGACACGACAGCAGGGTTTCAAATCTGGCTCTTGGGCAGAGGCCTCACCTAGGCATCCTACCTGAGACTCTCCAGGATCCCTTGCAGAGGCCTCACCGAGGCATGCTATCGGAGATCCAGAATCAGAGATGCCGGGGATTGAATTTGGACCTTATACGTGCAAAGCATGCACTCTACGACCTGAGCTATGGCCTACCCCTAGGTTTAAGCTAGTAAGGCCAAAGCTATTTTACATAAGTGCCACACTGGATCAAATCAGTTGTCCATTTAGCCTAATATCTCATCTCCAATGGTGACTGGTAATATCAGATGTCACAAGGAGACTGTCCTGTGGAGCTATTTTGTTTGGTGAGGGGCCTGGTTAATCCGGTCTGGCTTTGCCATGAACCTGAATCATCTATTGCCCACAGTGACTCTTTGATTAACTACTCTGCAGACAAAATTGCTTGTATTGACCACAACTTGGGTGCTGCTACTTCAGCTGCAGAGCCAGAATTTGGAACCTTGGAAGCTCAGCCTTGTCCCATGTGTATGGATCAGTTTCAATTAGTGTCACCCACCAATGTGGAGGATGTGCTTTGAGAGATGGGGACAACCAGTTGTAAATTAGATCCTTGCCCATCCTGGCTGGTGAAAGCCAGCCAGGAGATGTTGGGACCTTTCCTAACTGGGGTTGTCCAAGCCTCCCTTTGGGAGGGTACGTTATCGGACACCCTTAAAACTGTGGTGGTCCAGCCCCTGCTTAGGAAACCATTTCTGGATGTTGACTTCCTGGCTAGCTATTACCCTGTCTCTAACCTTCCCTTTTTAGGGAAGGTTATTAAATGGGTGTTTGCCTGGCAGCTTCAGGCTCATCTCAGTGCTTTCAGTTTCCTGGACCCATTTCAGTCCGGTTTTGTTCAGGGCTTGTGGCCTTGGCCGCTGAGCTATGCCTGGAGATTGACAGAGGGAATTGTGCCCTGTTGATTATGTTAGATCTTCCAGCAGCCTTTGATACAGTAATAATAATAATAATTTTTTTACGGCCGAAGCCAAATAATTTGCAACAGAACAATAACATAATACAAAATAAATATGCATCTCGGGGAATTCCCAAGCATAGTCCATGAATACACTTATATGCAGCAGCCATATGTGAGGAACCATAGCCTCACCATTGAATATTTACATTGAGGCATACTAGGAAGACTAAAAAACAGAATGCTCAGATAAATCCAATATCCAGCTATCCCCTAATTGAAAAGTGCCACTCATTCTGACCCTTGCTGTGGAAGTTGTCTAAATTGTAAGAAAGATTTGCGATGGTTGAATGCAGCAACAAACAACTGGGCGACTGCAGCTGTAATGGCTGAATCCTCATCGGCCAGAGCCAGGCAAAGGAGATTATGCCCCGACCTGCCTGGATATCTCTGGAGGAAAGAGGAAAGGTGAGCAACTCGGAACCCATCATATAAATGACAGTCCAACAGAACATGCTGAACTGTCTCCACACTCTGTTGGTCAAATGGGCATAAGCGTTCTCCAAAGTCAATCGCCCTTTGACGGCCCTCTAATAGTACTGTGGGCAAGGCATTTAGCCTTGCACACAGAAAGAGATATTTCGCTCTTGGGGAGATGCCTGATGTTAAATAAGCGGCCATGCCTGCATTTGGCCGAGTGTACAGTAAATAGTTGGCAACATGGGGTGAAATTCTGATTTTGGCCGACTCCTCCTGGAGATCAACATCCCCGAGCCTGAGGGTAATATCTTTCAACATAACTGCCAATTCCTTTCCAGTACAATATTCGGGATGGAACCCTAGTTTGCTAACAAATTTTCCCACCACCTTCTGCCACCTACTCCTAAAGGTATCCACCAACCAAAACTGGACCAATCCCTTAGCCGGGGATCTATGAAGCTTGGCCCAGAATTTCAGAACTTGAGCCCAGGCCACCATTGACCATCTTGTTTGGCCAACTTCTGCTCTAATTACTGCAAATGGGGTATCTTTCGGAATCCTCAAAATGGTCTGAAAAAAAGATGCCTGGATACTGTCCATCTTCCCTGTCTTAGAGGGAATATAAGGCAACCAGATCTCTGCTCCATAGAGTAACTGGGCCCGAACCTTAGCATTTAGTACTCTACCAGCAGGGACTATCGCCCTCCTCCCTGTACTGGCAAACATTCTGGAAAGAGAGAAAATAGCTCCCCGTGCACGTGAGAGAGCATTCTCTACCTGCCCCTTCCAGGCACCTGTGGAGTGAAACAGCAGACCTAGATAACGGAAAGATCGGACCTGCATAACATTGTCCCCACACAGTCCACTGTAGAAGCTTCCTAGACCTGGAAAATACCACAATCTGAGATTTATCAAAATTTATGGTAAGGTTGCTCTGATGACAGAAGTAAAAAAAACACATTAGCTGACGTCGCAAACCCACTTTAGTTTGAGAGAGGATTGCGATGTCATCAGCATAAAGCAAACTCCCAACTGGGTGGTCAGCTAACTTGGGAGGAAAAAAAGAAGGAGCGGCTAACCTAGGTACTACACCATTTATAAACAAATTTAAAAGTATTGGTGCCAGTACACACCCCTGTCTTACACCAGTGGAAGTCGGTATATCCTCCGTCAAACGGCCAGTGGGATCGGCCTTAACTGCCAGAGAGGTATTACTGTGAAGGCAACGAAGTAAAAAATGTAACCTTGGGTCTATGCCCAATCTATCCAGCCTATCCCACAGGAGGGTCCGATCAACTAAATCAAAGGCTGAACGAAGGTCAAAGAAGGCGACATAAAGCTTTCCATTTTTTGCTATATATTTTTTGGTGAGATGTTGCAAAATTAAACACTGCTCTATAGTTGATCTGTCACTCTGGAAGCCTGCCTGTTCTGGAAATAAGATGCTTTCCTGAGTTATCCAGGCATTCAGCCTCAGAAGAAGCAGTTTACCATAGATTTTGGAGACAGTACAGAGAAGGCTGATTGGCCTGTAATTTGCCAGGTTGGTGCGATCCCCCTTTTTAAAAATCGGCACGACCACTGCTTTGCCCCATATAGATGGGATTTTACCTGAATTGTTTATGGCCGAAAAGAGAGAGGCCAATCTAGGGACCCACCAGTCCGAAAAGCTGTTTATTAGATCTATTGAGATCAAGTCGGGGCCCGGGATTTTTCTGTTTTTAAAAGTGCTTATTACATCCATAACTTCCAAAGATGAAACAGGTGGCCATAGAGGTACTGATACAGGCCCTAGGGCAGACAAAGAAGATTCAGCCATAATCGGAGTTCCTTCATAAAGCTGGGAAAAGTGGGAAACCCAGTGAGCGTCAGGAATAACCACCCAAACAGGGTCCAGGCTCAGTTTGCCCAATCCATTTATCAAGCCCCAGAATTTCCTATTGTCCTGCACACTAGCAGCCATCATCAGCCTATCCAAATAGGATTCCCAGTAGAGGATTTTCTTGGCCTTAATTGTTTCCTTATATAACTTCTTTACTACAAAATACTGGGGCAAAGGGGTACTTGTGTCCCCCCTTCTATATTCCTGATGTAGGGATACAAGCTGGGCTCTAAGAATACGACACTCCTGGTCATACCAGGGTTGAGAATAAGATTTTTGAGATCTTAGGGAGGGTAACCCAGCACAGTGGGCCATTAGGAGATTACTAACCTCCTCAATCGTTTGCAAGAAATGATCTATAATGCCCACTTGAGGGGCCTCGGGGAATTCCTGATAGCTAAGAGTGAAAAAGGACCTAAGTTTCTCCAAAACAGAATGATCTAATTTAATGGAAACATGAACAGTAGCATGGGAGGGTGAAAGTCTCTCCAAAGTTGGGGGAGGCCGATCCTCCTGAGATATATCCAAACCCATGGAAAGTGGAAGATGATCGCTCCCTTGGCAGGAATCAATAGCAAAATGCCTAAGCAAAGGGACTACATTCACCGAGACTGCCAGATAATCCCCTAGATAATCTGCCAGATAATCTCCCGCTGGGCCTACATATGTAAATTCTCCCACGGGATCCTCGAAATCTGTTCCATTTACAATGAACAGGGAGGATTCAGTAAGTAACTTAGCAAGGAGAAGTCCTGAGTTATTTATAACCTTATTCTTTGACTGCCTATTGCCCAAGGGATTCATTTCTTGATTATCCTCGCCAAACGGCAGTAAGGCATCATCATTAGGTCCTAAGCGGGCATTAAAATCACTCATAAGTAGTATCTTTGCTAGTGGGTACATGCTGATAGCTTCGTTAAGGGCTTCCCTAATATGGGCCCAGTAATTGAGATTATAACACTTAGCATTTGCTGGCGGGATGTAAACAATAATCAAAATGATAAGGAACTCCCTAATGTTCAGGATCAATAATAGCAGGCATGAAAACCTCATGACAGCTGCTACTGTTATGCTCTGGAGAGATTTAGATATAAAACATGCCAAACCACCGCTGGGGCAACCTTTGGAGGCAGTACGTGTTGCCGGGACAAAATACGATACATAGGATCCTAGGCTGGGCTGAGAAATTGCCCAGGTTTCCTGCAAGGCTATAATATGGAACGTGTTAAGAAATTCTCTTACTTCTGGGTACCCCGATAGCCTGGCCCAACCTGCGACGTTCCATGAGCAGATCTTAATAGGCTGGGAATTGTGGCACTGCCTGTATCAGATTACAGTGGAGTCTGAAAGGAGTGCTGGGCTTGCTGAACCCTGACTAACAGTCCTCGCTGAGGTACCTGCCACTTTATAAGCCTTCCCCCTGTCCAGATCAGCTGTAACCATCTGGGGCGGAATCTCCATGGCCAAGCTCTGTTCCACTTCCTCAGTATAGTGAGTGCCCAAAGATGCCAAATCGGGTAGGTCTGAGAAAACTGATGAAGCAAAATCCATGACATCGATGTCTAGGAGCGAAGGGAGTGAGGCTATTCGTTTATCAAGCTGTAACTTAGAGGCTACTGGTGAAGAGGGGGAATTTACTGGCCTCCCCTGTGACATGGCAATTTGTATAAGTCTATCCTGGATCGGTTCCCTAGACGCGCCCCTGTCCTGGGCCCCTGAATCCCTACTAATAGAGGCTGGATTAGCCAAAGAAAAGGGGCAAACTGAGCCCCCTGGGACCGGGGCCAGGAACGGGGCGAACCGTCGAATCAACCAATACTTCCCCCAGAATAACCCCCCAAGAGGAAAATAAATCCAACTTTGAGAGGAGGTAATTAACCATCTGCGGGGAATGCAAATGGACAAGCAATCTGTGGAAATACCCCAAAACAGGCAGAATACTATATGACCGTATTTGGCGCAAAGGAAGATGGCAAATGATTATGGATTATTTCCTTAGAATTCCAGAACGGCAGAGTGCTGTCTGGCAGGGGGTATACCCTCAGAGAGATGGCATAAGGATCTACTGACAGTGTGGGAGGGAGAGCTGGTGTCCTTCGATCCCCTATAACTAAATTTGTCTCCCTAAAATCTGGGCAGGGGGCCCTCCCTGGAATAGGCTCAGCCTGGGCATAAACTGAGGAATGAAAGTCGGGGGCCTGCTTCCCCCCTTTTAACGCCAATAAATGGTCCACCAAGAGTTGCAAATTCTTGCCCTGGGTCAACAAACAATTTCCTATCCCCTCTAGTTGTCCATGCAGTTTCTTGACCAAATCAATAATTAAAATACATTGATCTCCCAAGAGTTTATAAAGCAAAGTATTTGTGTCTCGGGGAGCAACCTGCGAAGCCTGCATAGACCTCGCCTGCATAGACCTCAGACCACATTCTAAACACAATGCTAGATTATTAATTCCTGCTGGGGCAGATAGCAACGACCTAATAAAGCCCGATTGTACCCTTTCGAGTCCTAGTTCTGCCAAGGGCCCACAAGTGGGCACCATACAACATTTGGGGGATGGATTTTTGAGAAAAGATCTTAATCGGCGGATTCACCAGATTCCCTCCCCTTGCCCTAAAAAACACTAGCAATGCTTTATGCAATTGTTTCGCCCTATTCCGAACCACCTGGAGTTGTGACGACCAGGCCCCATTTGTCTGGAATAGCAGGCCCAGATATTTAAACGTACGAACCTGGAGATTTTGTCGTTATCCAACATCCATTTATGGATATGCTTTTTCCTAGAAAAGACCAAAACCTTTGTCTTCTCATAATTTATTTCTAAGAGGTTTCTCCTACAGTAGCACCCAAAAGCCTCTAAAAGTCTCCTCAAACCTACCTGAGTATGAGACAACAAAACTGTGTCATCCACATACAAAAGGCAGGGGATACTTGTATCCTTTAGCGAGGGTGGGGGGAATGGAAGACATTAGATCATTCAAATAAATATTAAACCGAGTGGGTGCTAATATACGGTCCTGCCTAACTCCCCTAGAGGTAGGGATCCTATCTGACAATGCTCCCAGAGTATTGAGTCTAACCTCCATAGAGGTCTTATTATACAAACAGCGAATTAGCTACAGTAACCTACCATCGATATTCAGGGCAGCTAGCTTCCCCCACAGGCGCTCCCTGGAAACCATACCAAACGCTGCCTGAAGATCTGTAAAGGCAGTGTACAATGCATCAGAGGGCCCGGAATACTTCTGGATCAGATGTGATAATAAAAAGCAATGATCGCTAGTAGATCTTCCCTCCCTAAAGCCAGTCCGCACCAGACTTAGAATGCCATTTGCCTTCAACCACTGTCTGAGTCTCATTAATAGATATTTCGCATACAGCTTGCTCACAGTACTTAGCAAACTGATAAGTCTATAATTCTTTGGGTTGGCCGAACAGCCCTTCTTGAAGATTGGGACCACAATGGCTTGGCCCCAGTCCTCAGGAATATTGCCTGATGTGTTTAAACCTGTGAACAGAACTGCCAAAACTGTGGCCCACCACTTAGACCCCGCTCTCAAAAAATCCACCGGAATAAAATCCGAACAAGGTGCTTTTCCAGTGTTACAACTACTTATTAATTCCATTATCAGCTCCGGGGAGACTGGCTCCCACTCAGCCGATAAAAGAGGTAATGGAGGGGCAATAACATTTGTAAGGGAAGGTGCGAAAAGAGATGTAAAATTACGCTCCCAAACTACAGCCGTATTGGGGGGTACCTACGCAACTCCCCTCTCCCTACCAATCCCCCTAACCAGCTTCCAAAATCTTAGCGAGTTTGTATCCCTGGATGCCTCCTCCAGAGCATCCCAGGTACGCTTATTATATTCATCTTTCTTCACAACTATTATGGCCCTATATTCCTTTCTTTTGTTCAATAAATTCTTCAGAAGGCCAAACCTATGGGATATTTTGAATTTCCGGTACTATTTCCTATAGTTTTCCAGGCAACTTTTAAGGTGTTGATTTTGACCTTTAAAGCCCTAAATTTATTTATTTTATTTTATTCATTTAAAATTTTTATACCCCGCCCCTCCTGCCAGGCAGCCTGGGGCGGCTAACAATATCAAAATCAATAAAATAAAATAAAACCTATAAAAACATTGCAATAATAACAATAGTAAAAGTAGAAGTGAGAGACACCCCCCCCACCCTCACCCTTGCCAAATGACTGACGGAACAGCCAGGTCTTACAATTCCTGCGGGAACCTGTGAGGTCTGGGGCTAGATGGGCCCCCACCGGGAGGGAGTTCTAAAGGCGCGGCACAGCCACCGAGAACGCCCTGTCCTGTGTGGCCCCCTGGGAAACCCGGGGAACCTCCAACAGGGCGCCCCCAGATGACCACAGTGGCTGGTCCAGAACCCAGGGAGTGAGGCGATCTCGCAAATAGGTAGGGCCAGACTGTGTAAGGCTTTATAGGTCAAAACCAACACTTTTAATGGGGCCCAGAAGACTACTGGCAGCCAATGCAGAGATTGGAGCACTCGTGTAATGTGCTCTCGGCGGCCTAGCCCCACCAGGCTTGGGCGCCATCCTTCGGTCAGCTGGGAGAGCCCTCTTGCAGCTAACTCCCACGCCCCCGACCTCCACCCATCACCTGTTTCCTTCGCCAAATGCCTGGAGGAACATCTAGGTCTTACACTGTTTGCTGAAAGGGGAGGTTTGGAGACAGGTGGACCTCCATTGGGATGGAGTTCCATGGCCTTGGTGCGGCCGCTGAGAACACCCCTCTCATCGTCACCACTCGGGATACCCAAGGGAATTGGAGGTGGGCGACCCCAACTGACCGCAGGGGTCGATCCAGAACTTGGGGGACGAGGCGATCCTGCAGGTAGGCAGGGCTCAATCCTGCCTTTAATCTGCATATAATCCACTGCAGGTTCTCTGTAAACCAGGGGGACCTGCATTGTCAGCCATCAGAGAGCAGATGCTTAGGAGCCGTTCGGTTGATGGCCTCTGTCAGCAAGGTGTTCCAGAGAGCCACAAGGTCATCAAGCGAACGGTCGTCGAGATCAGAGGGTAACTCCCCGAGAGCGTTCTGGAGCCTCTCTGGTTTCATAAGTCTCCGGGAGCAAAGCAACCGAACTCGTTACGCACCTTTCCAGAGGCAGACATGTGCTAGGAGACTGGCCTGGAGGAGGTAATGATCTGTCCATGACAAGGGCACTGCTAACACCTCCCCCACCAACGAATCCCCCGCCTCAAGGCCTGTGCAAAATATCAGATCTAGGGTATACCCTCCATCATGGGTTGGGTCACCGGGAGAGGGTGAGATCTATTCCAACAGGGGCCCAGGGAATCCTTCTTACCCCCATACCAGTCAGGTAAGGTGGGGGGCCCACAGTCCAGTCTTGTGAAATGAAGAGGGGCAAACCCTCCTAGCTCCCAGCTCCTTGCAGCAACGGGGAGCTGCGGGAGCCTTCAGGCGATGGTGTGCAGCACTGCTGGGAGGTGCACCGACTTTAGTCCCTTCCCGCCCCCCGGGCTGGAAGCACGGGGATAGAGGTTGGATGGGTGGGTTTGGGGGGCGAGGGTAGAATTTTCAGGGGATTTTATCGTATTATATTTTTACTGGTTTTTTCCCCTCTGTGCTTTTGTTTTTGTAAACCATCCTGAGCCTTTGGGAATGGACGGGGGTATAGATTTTAATAAAGAAATGAATAAAATTTGCACTCATGATTATATAAACCTCTGCTCTTATTCCACCCCATTCCGATGCCAACTCTTTTCTTAGCTGAAGAGTCCTAATTTTTTGAGCTTTTCCTTGTATGGAAATTTTATATTGCTTTATAGGTCAAAATTAACATTTGACATTAGCTGCTAATTGCACCAGGATGTAGTTCAGGTGGTAGCATGCAGAACCAATGTGTTTGCGAAAAGAAACCACCCTTAAGACGTAGAAATAAACACCTTAGTTTGTTTACCTTATTTATTTAAATTTCTATCCTGCCCTATCCAGAAGGTATAGTGCGAATCTCCTCCTCCCTCCATCGCAGGTTATTTAATAGTTTTATGTATAATTATATTGATGAGACTAGTGAAGGAAGCTGTTAAAGGCATGGAAGTTTTCTATGTCTGCAGCTGTATTTGCTTTTAAGATAGTCATCTTGCATATTACCTCCTAAATTACAGAGGCAGCTATCTTCCTCTCTCTCTGTGTTTCACTTTACAACTTTGTTCTCTTATTGTCAGGAATCCTCCTCATCCACTAATCAGCGTACTTGAAAACAGACCAGATTGCTGGCCAGTTCTCCTGCAGCAGATGACAGCATTTTTTCAGCACTGCCCAGAGAGGTAAAAAAGCAAACATATGTCTGACTGTCTGTCTGTCTACATATGTACATACATACCCTATAAACTTCCCTGTCCCCCCACTCCTGCCTCAAATATATGTTTTTACAGAGGGAAAGAANCACTCGTGTAATGTGCTCTCGGCGGCCTAGCCCCACCAGGCTTGGGCGCCATCCTTCGGTCAGCTGGGAGAGCCCTCTTGCAGGTACTACAGAGAGGTGTTCTTGGTTGCTGCCCCAGTGTTCTGGAACTCCCTTCCCCTGGAGGTCTGCCTGAGCATATTCCAGAGGCGGTCCAAAACTTTCACTTTTGACAGCATTTGATAAAATCAATATAAACACAGCCCAGGTAGAGCTAACTCCCACGCCCCCGACCTCCACCCATCACCTGTTTCCTTCGCCAAATGCCTGGAGGAACATCTAGGTCTTACACTGTTTGCTGAAAGGGGAGGTTTGGAGACAGGTGGACCTCCATTGGGATGGAGTTCCATGGCCTTGGTGCGGCCGCTGAGAACACCCCTCTCATCGTCACCACTCGGGATACCCAAGGGAATTGGAGGTGGGCGACCCCAACTGACCGCAGGGGTCGATCCAGAACTTGGGGGACGAGGCGATCCTGCAGGTAGGCAGGGCTCAATCCTGCCTTTAATCTGCATATAATCCACTGCAGGTTCTCTGTAAACCAGGGGGACCTGCATTGTCAGCCATCAGAGAGCAGATGCTTAGGAGCCGTTCGGTTGATGGCCTCTGTCAGCAAGGTGTTCCAGAGAGCCACAAGGTCATCAAGCGAACGGTCGTCGAGATCAGAGGGTAACTCCCCGAGAGCGTTCTGGAGCCTCTCTGGTTTCATAAGTCTCCGGGAGCAAAGCAACCGAACTCGTTACGCACCTTTCCAGAGGCAGACATGTGCTAGGAGACTGGCCTGGAGGAGGTAATGATCTGTCCATGACAAGGGCACTGCTAACACCTCCCCCACCAACGAATCCCCCGCCTCAAGGCCTGTGCAAAATATCAGATCTAGGGTATACCCTCCATCATGGGTTGGGTCACCGGGAGAGGGTGAGATCTATTCCAACAGGGGCCCAGGGAATCCTTCTTACCCCCATACCAGTCAGGTAAGGTGGGGGGCCCACAGTCCAGTCTTGTGAAATGAAGAGGGGCAAACCCTCCTAGCTCCCAGCTCCTTGCAGCAACGGGGAGCTGCGGGAGCCTTCAGGCGATGGTGTGCAGCACTGCTGGGAGGTGCACCGACTTTAGTCCCTTCCCGCCCCCCGGGCTGGAAGCACGGGGATAGAGGTTGGATGGGTGGGTTTGGGGGGCGAGGGTAGAATTTTCAGGGGATTTTATCGTATTATATTTTTACTGGTTTTTTCCCCTCTGTGCTTTTGTTTTTGTAAACCATCCTGAGCCTTTGGGAATGGACGGGGGTATAGATTTTAATAAAGAAATGAATAAAATTTGCACTCATGATTATATAAACCTCTGCTCTTATTCCACCCCATTCCGATGCCAACTCTTTTCTTAGCTGAAGAGTCCTAATTTTTTGAGCTTTTCCTTGTATGGAAATTTTATATTGCTTTATAGGTCAAAATTAACATTTGACATTAGCTGCTAATTGCACCAGGATGTAGTTCAGGTGGTAGCATGCAGAACCAATGTGTTTGCGAAAAGAAACCACCCTTAAGACGTAGAAATAAACACCTTAGTTTGTTTACCTTATTTATTTAAATTTCTATCCTGCCCTATCCAGAAGGTATAGTGCGAATCTCCTCCTCCCTCCATCGCAGGTTATTTAATAGTTTTATGTATAATTATATTGATGAGACTAGTGAAGGAAGCTGTTAAAGGCATGGAAGTTTTCTATGTCTGCAGCTGTATTTGCTTTTAAGATAGTCATCTTGCATATTACCTCCTAAATTACAGAGGCAGCTATCTTCCTCTCTCTCTGTGTTTCACTTTACAACTTTGTTCTCTTATTGTCAGGAATCCTCCTCATCCACTAATCAGCGTACTTGAAAACAGACCAGATTGCTGGCCAGTTCTCCTGCAGCAGATGACAGCATTTTTTCAGCACTGCCCAGAGAGGTAAAAAAGCAAACATATGTCTGACTGTCTGTCTGTCTACATATGTACATACATACCCTATAAACTTCCCTGTCCCCCCACTCCTGCCTCAAATATATGTTTTTACAGAGGGAAAGAATAGCGACTAAAAGGGGGGTGTAGACAACATTAGTTCTTGTCCCACTCTGGTACCATAGCTGCAAGTTAGTTTTTGTTCTGTGTAAACGATGGTGGTATTAAAAGGTAGCTTTTAAGAAAAATGTCTGTTTGAAAAGGTGAACTCTCAAGCCTTTACCTAATGAAAAAAGTGGTTTCAAAAATCACACCCCAAACTGTAATTCTGTCTTGTCAGAAACATTTTCTGTGATGATTTGGCTAAGTGCCAAATTCCATGGAAATTCAAATGCTGAATTTTCAGAGCCTTCAGATTCTGAATCTCCCCTGTCAGTTTTGTAGTCTTACAAACATATTTCCTGTCCCTTGAAAAACATCTTTCTTTCCGGTGTTATTTTGTGCAAGTACCATATGAAGAGGGGAAATTGAATGTAGCATATGTTTGTGCTCTCTCCATCTATTAGTTCCACCTCTTGTCTTGCATTTACGCTTATACCTTAAGAACATAAGTAGTGCCACACTGGGCTAGACCAATGGTCCATTGAGCCCAGCACTTGGTAACATGGAGAAGTACCCAACAGGTCACTATGGGGTGATCCATTCCCTGCTGTTCACTCCCAGCTCCCGACAGTAAGAGGTTACATACCCCAATCCTACCTGGCTAATAGCTGCTAATTGAACTAGCCTCCAGAAACTTATCCAACCCTTTGTTAAACTCAGTTATACTACTGGCCTTGACCATGGGTGTTTTCAGACGTTACCGAAAACAACCCTTTCATTCCCCGCCGGGGTCACCCCGTCACGCCATATCAGACGTGCCGGGGGGATCCCGGCGGGGAATCTGGGAGGGGGCGGGGCCGCGTGGCGCAACGTGTGACTGCACGGCCCCGCCCCCTCCACGCACCCCGCCGCCCGCCCTCCAGGGAGACGGGCGGGCGGCGGGGCCACTGTGGCTGCCGCGTCGGGCCGGATGTGCCGTGGCCCGGGATCCCGCCGGGGATCCCGGGCCGTGGCAACCGGCCGGACGTTACATTTTTTTGGTCCCCGCTGGGGATCTTTTTGACCACGCTTCCCGGGACATTCCCCTGGCTAGCCCGGGAAGCGTGGTTCAAANCCGGCCGGACGTTACTTTTTTTTGGTCCCCGCTGGGGATCTTTTTGACCACGCTTCCTGGGACATTCCCCGGCCGCCAAACAGACGTTCGAGCCACAGTGACCACAGGTGGGTATTCACCGTGGTTCACTGTGATCTCGTAACGTCTGAAAATACCCTATGTCTTCTGGCAACAAATTCCACAACTTAATTGTGCATTGAGTAAAAAAGATACTTCCTCTTACTTGTTTTAAATCTGCTATCGGTTAGTTTCATGGAGTGTTCCCTAGTTCTAGTACTATTTGAGAGGGTAAATAACGGTTCCCTATTAACGTGTTCCACACCACTCATGATTTCATAAATTTCTATCCTATCCCGTCAGTTGTCTCTTCTCCAAGCTGAAGAGCCCCAACCTATCCAGCCTCTCTTCATAGGGGAGCCGTTCCATACCCCATATCATTTTTGTTGCGCTTCATTGTACCTTTTCTTTTCTTTTAAAAAAATTATTTTCTATATAAATCCATAAAAACTGTTTACATACATAGTAATATATTTATATCCAAATGAACTGCATTATCCTGGAAGATTTCAAAGTAAGGTAAACAGAAAAATAAGTTTTTTATCTGGTAATATCTGGGGGAAAGTGTGGCGGCACGGCTCACTCTCCCCCCCCATATTTAAATTACCATTTATCTCTATCTCCAGATCATACTAAGTACCAAAACATCTTACTAAAGGGGAAGTGCGGTGGCAAAGCTCTCACACTTCCCCAGACCTAAATTTAATTATAATCTGGCATTAAAACCACAGCAAGAATCCTGAACCTTACAGGTACCTTATTATTATTGTTTATTATTATTATTATTATTATTATTTATTATACTTTCAACTATATCTTTTTTGAGATGGGGTGACCAGAACTGCACACAGTATTTAAGTTGCAGTTGTACCATAGACTTCTATAGTGGTGGTATGATATTTTCAGTTTTATTCTCTCTCCCTTTACAAATAATTCCTAATATTCTGTTTGCTTTTTTAATGGCCGCCGCACACCAATCTGAGGATTTCAGTGTATTGTCCACAGTGACTCAAAGGTCCTTTTCTTGAGTGGTAACTCCCAACTTGCAACCCAGCATTGTGTACATAAAGTTTGTATTGTTTTTCCCTATGTGCATCACCTTGCACTTGTCCACATTAAATTTCATCTGCTATTTAGATGCCCAGTTATCCAGTCTCGCAAGATCCCCCTGCAATTCTTCACAGTCTGCTTGTATTTTAACTACAGTTTAATAACTTGGTATTGTCTGCATATTTGGTCACCTTACTCCACTTCCAGGTCATTAATGAATACATTAAACAACACCGGTCCAATACAAATCCTTTGCAGAAGTTTAGCCACATGCTTACCCTTATGTACTCAGAATAGTTCCATGGGAAGTTAGGTGTAAGGCAGGATTTTGACTGTGACAGTCAAGTTCACACAAGGGCACCAAACAACCAGATCAGAAGGACAAAATGGCCAGAGCTTCACGGAGACAGGCCAAGAGGTCAGACCTGGTGAACTCGGCAATACAAAGGGATAAATCAACAAACAGTGTGGAGAAACTAGCCAGGAAGTTAGAGTTGGGAGGTCAGTTCAAACAAACTGGGAGATGGGATAGAGGAAGGTGGAGAGCAAAGACTGGTGCTCGGGTGTGTGCCATGCTGGAGGTGAGACTTGGGAATGGTCAGGTGACAAACAGCTGGAAGGCAGGATCATAGCTCAGAATACTTGGGCAGGCACACACAAATGCGATCTTGGATTTTTTCCAGCCAGCTTCCTCTTCTGTTTGGGAGGCATCATTAGTGGAGGGCAGCCAACTGAATAAGCAGAAGGTATTGCATGTGCTACCAAGGAGAAACCCATAGTTAGATCTTTAACAGGGCCAAGAATCAGGGCAGTGAGCCTGCAACACCAAGCCTGTTGCAGCCTGGAAACCCCATGGACATTGTTTTATGATTCTGACAAGAGAGTTAAGCAATCTCTTAAGATCTTGCAAGATCAGGGTGTTTGTATGATGCCAAGCAGAAAGAGACTTATGCTACTCACTTGGGCTCTGAAGTGCTACTGCAATACATATAATAAGGATAATAATAATGCAAAGTGTATGGATGTCCAGTAAGTAAGATAACACATATGTTAATTCTTCTGTTATTACTTGTAATAATATAAGAAACCTCCAGACAGGGCCGGCCTTACCGCGGGGTGGCTAGGGGTGGCCGCCCAGGCCCCCGCCCCTTAGGGGACCCCGCAATTGGGCTGTTTTGTTTTTTTAAAATTTAATTGGGGGGGGCTGCGGCCATCGGAGTTGTCATATGCGGCGGTGTGGGGCCCCGCCGCTGCCGCCACTTGACCCACCCACCACGCTGCTCCCCTGGAGTCCTCCCTGTCCCTCCCACAGCACTGGGCCCTAGCCCCACATGTTTTTACCAGCCATTCCTTGCCCGCTGCCGTGCCGGCCTTGCTCTACCTCGCTCCGTCACGTCCCCCCTCCGGAAGTTGCTTTATGCAACTTTGTGGCGCGGGATTCAGAACACTTTGCGGCTGGTGGGGGTCGCGCAGCGGGCGGTTCTGGAACTTCCAGGTTGTATCGGTGGCGGGGCGTCCACGGAGCGGAGTTAGGCAGGCAGGAGCCAGGTCCAGCAGGACGGTCGGAGCAGCAGCCAGTGGCTGGTGGCAGTGGGGGATCATCTGGAGGCGGGAGTGGCCGAGAAGAGTAAGAGGAGGCGCTGGTGGACCTGTGGCTGTTGGGATGGGACCAGAGGAGACTGTGCAGCGTGCGTGTGTGTGAATTTGAATGGGTGTGTGTTTGTGTGTGAAAGAGAGAGAGGTGAGAGCATGTGTGTGAGTATGAATAGGGATTGGGGTGTGTGAGAGAGATGAAAGCATGTTTGTATGTGAATTGAATGGGTATGTGGGTGTGGGTGTGTGTGAAAGAGGTGAGAGCATATATGAGTATGAATAAGGATTGGAATGTGTGTGAGAGATGAAAGCGTGTGTGTAAGCTTGAATGGGTGTGTGTGAGAGAGGTGAGAGCATGTGTGTGAGTATGAATAGGGATTGGTGTGTGTGTGAGAGAGATGAAATGATGTGTAGTGTAAGCTTGAGTGTGTGTGTGTGTGTGTGTGTGAGAGAGAGAGAGGTGAGAGCATGTGTGTGAGTATGAATGGGTGTGTGTGTGTGTGAGAGATGAAAGTGTGTGTGTAAGCTTGAATGGGTGTGTGAGTGAAGAGAGAGAGGTGAAAGCGTGTGTGTGTGTGAGCTTGAATGGGTGTGTGTGAGAGAGTGAATGAATGTGTATGAGAGAATGAATGTGTGTGAGAGATGCGTGTGAGAGAGAGAAGGGTATATATGTGGGTGAGTGTGTGCACGCGAGGGGGAGGTGCTCCCCCTCCCTTGCTCCCTCTCCCATGACTGTCCCCCCTCACCCTCTGATGGCTTCCCCCACTCCCCCATGGCTCCTGGAGGGGGAAAAGGGAGCCACCCCCTGCCCAAGGAGAGGCCCAGCAGAACGTTCCTGCTGTCCCCTCCTGCTTAGCAACCTAAGCCTGTCAGCCTCCAGCCCTCCCATAAGGCCCAGCATCAGTAGCTGAGGTAAGGGCTATCCGGCCAATATCTCTTCCTCCTCTTTCCTGATATTGTTGCAGAGTAATAACTGATTTGCAATGAGTAAGGACAAATGCAGCTGAAGGTTTAAAAACAGAACTTTACTTAAGCTTTCTCAGGCACAGATCCTTAGTTACATCTAACTAGTAAGAAGACAAAATGGAGACTGAGACAATGAGAGAGAAGGGAAGAAGGAGTGGTTACACAAAGGAATTCAACTGTAAAACCCCATCTCCCTTCCATGTACACATAAACTTAGCAGCGCCATCTGGTGGCTCTATAGTCAATTACTGTTCTTAATGCAGCAGGATTTAACTTATGGATGTTGCATATACCAACACCCCTTCTCAACAGACAGAAGTTAACCTACTATGCCCATTTTACTTAGTAGCTTTCGGTGGCGCTCTCCTGCTAAAGGTTTTGTCAGGGCATCTGCTACCATGTCTTCTGTAGGACAATATTGCATGTCTATAAGTCCTTGTTCTTGCGAGTCTCTTAGGAAATGATATTTCACGTCTATATGTTTGGTCCTCGGGTTTACTCTTTCCGTTTGTGCGAGTACAATACAGCCTTGGTTGTCTTCCAAAATTTGTATAGGGCTGTTCAGTTCTTTTCCCAAGTCTGTGAGCAATTGTCGTAGCCAAATTACCTCTTGACTAGCATGCGCGGCTGCAACATACTCGGCTTCTGTTGAGGAGAGTGCTACTGTGGTCTGTTTCTTGCTAGACCAACTGATGGGTCCCCCTCCTAGCAGAAATAGCCAACCACTGGTGGATTTTCTGTCAGAGCTGTCCCCAGCCCAATCTGCATCTACATATCCTGTCAGGTTACATCCAGAAGTTGCAGGTAGCTGCAGTTTAAGGTGTGCGGTTCCCTTCAGGTAGCGCATGACCCTCTTTACCGCATTCCAGTCTTTCTGACTTGGTGCTGATACTTTCCTGCATAGGATTCCTATTGCTGCTGCAATGTCTGGTCTAGTGATGGTGGCGATATACAATAGTTTCCCAATTGCGCTTCTGTATTGTCGGTTGTCTGGCAGTTGCATGCTTTGTTCTTCAGTCTCCTTCAGGTGGTTAGTTTCCATGGGAGTGCTTACTGCCTTGGCATCTTTCATTCCGAAGCTTTCTAGCAATTCTTCTATTTTATGCCTTTGGTTGAGGAGATAACTTCCATTATCATCTCTTTCTACTTGTATGCCTAGGTAATGTGTTATGTTTCCTAGGTCTTTTGTCTCAAAGTTTTGATTCAGGGTTTTCATTATTCCGCGGTCATCCCCTTCTTGCTCATAGCATATCAATATGTCATCAACGTAAATCAATATGAAAAACCATCTGTCATCCTGTTTCTTTGAATATAAGCAAGGATCCGCTTTACTTCTGATGAAATTTTCCTTTGTGAGTACTGTGTTTATTTTTGTATTCCATGCTCTGGCCGCTTGTTTGAGTCCATATATGCTCTTTTTCAACTTGCATACAAGGTCTGGTCTTTCGGTGTCTTTGAATCCTGGTGGCTGTTCCATGTAGATGTCTTCTTTTAGTTCTCCATGTAGGAATGCTGTTTTCACATCCAGATGTTTAACCTGCATTCCTTTCTCTGCTGCTATGCTCAATAGTGTCCTGATTGTGGTGTACTTGACTACTGGGGCAAACGTTTCGTCATAATCTTCGCCATATTTCTGTGAGTATCCTTTAGCGACTAGTCGGGCCTTGTATCGTTCTGCCTTGCCTTCGGCATTGTATTTGATTTTAAATGTCCACTTACATCCTATGGTCTTTCTGCCCATTGGTAGTGTACACAGTGTCCAGGTTTGATTTTCATGCATGGACTTTATTTCTTCTGTTGCTGCCTTTACCCATTTGTTGTGTTCCCCTTCTGACATTTGTAAGACATCTTCCCATGTCGATGGCTCAGACAGTCTGTCGGTACTTGCTTTGTAGGACAGGCGGGTGGGTGGTTTGCCTTTATTTTCCCTGGTAGATCTTCTGATTTCAACATCTGCAGGTGATTGGGTTTGTTCCTGCATCTCAGTTGAGCTTGTGCTGATTTCAACTGTTTGTTCCTTGGTTGCACTCAAGCGATACAGGTGTCCATCTGCATAGGCTCTGGCTAGGACCCTTGTCCCCTTTTGGATTGTGCATTCATTACCCCGGAACTTGACGGTGAGCCCTTTCTCTGTTAGGCGTTTAACGGATAGGAGTCCTCCCTCTAAGCCAGGTACATACAGCACATCCTTTACCGGTATTGCTAGTGTGCCTCCGTGTGGCTTGTTGCAACTTAGAATTCCTTCGCCAATACCTTCTGCAGTGATGCTGCTTCCATCAGCGAGGTATATCTCTTCTTTGTTGCTTGGGTCTAGTACCGTGAAAAAGCTCTTGTCGCTGGTCATGTGACTTGTGGCTCCAGTCGTGTGATGAGTTGGTCTATGTTGCTCTAAAACATCCTCTCCACTGTTCTGTGGTTGTGTCACTGGTTGTAGTCTTGGCCCTTTGCTTAGACATTTGTGGAGATCGCTTTTGTTGTTCTGCCTTCCATATGGAGCAGTCTTTCTTTAGGTGCCCTTCTTCCTTGCACCGAAAACATGCCCCTGTTTCCTTCTGTTATCTGCAGTTCCTAGGGCAGTTTCCTTGTCCTGTCCCTGATTGTCTTGCGTGATTTCTTTCCTGCGCTGGAATTCATCCATGAGTCTCCCTTTTACAAATTCCAGTGTTAGATCTGCCTCAGACCTTGTCTTTAGGGCATTTATGAGGGTGCTATATGATTCAGGCAGGCTGCAGAGAAGTTAGGCCGCCACGTGGTTGTCTTTTATCTCTTCACCGATGCCTCGCAGTTGTGCTACCACTTCCAGTGTTGAATTTATATGATCCTGCATCTCCTTCCCTTTACCAAGTCTCTTGTCGACGCACCCCCAAAAAACGAGACAGGACATCGGTATATGGATTTAACATGGCCGCACCCTTTATTGAATCAAATTCTTCAAATTGAATAGGTGAGGGGGTGACATCGCCTATTGCGATTCAGGGTCCAGTATCAAACAACACATTGAACTATTCAAACACCAGGGGAGGTCTCAATATACGCTTGATAACCTTCCCCCAAACAGAACCGTCTCCCTGTAGTCCAGCGCTTAGTGCGTAGCTAATAGGGACTTAGTCCTTTCAGACTTGAGTAAGGACTAGGGTGCCTCTCGGTGGGGGCCATACAATGCCCTACCACCGCTCCAATTCACCCCTTCTCAGGGAAAACAGCGTCACGCATGCCATACCCTGCAATCACGTTAGGCGTGCCTTCCCTATCTCTTAAGGAGATGACTCCTATTTCACTTACCCTAACAGAACCGATATTGGACCCCCGCCACTCAGGAACCGCCGATACCTTCGGACGGATCCGGCCCCCACACGCCTATTCCAGACAACTCAGCAACTTAGCCCGCAAAACTTGCAGGTACACCTCATTACCAGCAGAGGACAGGTGAACACCATCATTCCTAAATAGTTCTAAGTCCTTATGGGTAATTCCACTGTGCTCAATTGTCTCTCCTCCAATCCCAATCAACCATTTCCTAATTTCCCTATTAATTGTCTTCCTTACCTTGTCAATCTTTTTTGCTGGTACCCCTTTGCCCCAACTAACCCTCTCAACTGGCTCCATCCAGATTATCCTCACTCCTGGCAATATACGCTTTACCTCCCATAGATCACTTTTTATATTCCTAACTAATTGCACCCCTTTTAATTTTGGCAAATCATTTTCCCCAAGGTGTATCACCAAAATGTCAGGTTTGCTGGCCCGAGCTTGGCGAGTGAGCTCTGGAAGCAATTGATGCCATTTCATCCCACTTCGCCCCAGTCAGCAAACCTTAATCACATCTGACAGCCCCAGCTGAGTTCCCCATTGAGCATTCTTCGCTGCTGCGGCGGCCCACTGGACCAAGCTATGTGCACAGATTCAGATCTTCACACTCCTCCTTCTGGCGTGCTCTGCCAATGGAACATGATAACATAATTAATGTGAGTTGTATGCCGGCTCCATTCGCACATAAGTGCGGTAAGCACGTGACCGCCAACGGCCAATGGTTTGGATGTCCCTGCCAGGCATACCCGTTTGGGCTGCGAATGTGGCTGCCCCTATCCTAAAGGAATGAGATCCTTATTCCATATATGGAAGCTGGAGCCTGGATAGTACCAACCGTAACACCGACATAAACTGGTGCCTGGTGGCCGGTACCCCGTTCTTATGACGAAAGCACGCGCCCCTGGTACGTGGCCTCACTTTCAAGTATTCTTGCATTGCTAAGATTGGGCATAACTTGGCATCGACTGACCTAGCCAACTTAACTGTGTGCCCCCTTCCTCGTTGATCTGTTTTTGATCTTCTTATGCGCAGGGTCAGCTCCTGCATACCAAATTCAATATCCTCAACAGCCCATGCCCTACCTGACATATCCCTGGCTGACTCGACTACTAGCTCACTAACTCTAAAAGCCCCCCAAAATGCTAACTTGAACAGTGCCCCGAACATACATTCCTCAAACCCATTGTAACAAACTTGGTGGAGAACACCAACAATTCTAACTAAGGGGGGTGGGGGTGGTGGTGGTGATGGCTAACCTGCCATCGAGGGTGCTCTCTTGCCCAAGACTCTAGCAGTCTACGGGCGAAGAAACCCCCGTCCGGCACTCTCTTGCTCAAGACTTTAGCAGTCTACGGGCGAAGAAACCCCCATCTGGCACCGGGTGACCCGGCATCTGGCTCATAAAGCCCAGTGCCGACAATTTTCCGGCAATGGTCCTTGCCACCAGCCCTTCCCTTCTCAAAGACATAGTAAACTGTAACACTTGCGCCTCGTGGATCAGAAAACCCAGGGTCCATCCCCTCTCCGCCCAAAAACACTGGAAAGCTTGAAACGTGCTGGCATAGGCAGCTCGACTCAATATCCTCAACAGCCCATGCCCTACCTGACATATCCCTGGCTGACTCGACTACTAACTCACTAACTCTAAAAGCCCCCCAAAATGCTAACTTGAACAGTGCCCCGAACATACATTCCTCAAACCCATTGTAACAGACTTGCTGGAGAACACCAACAATTCTAACTAAGGGGGGTGGTGGTGATGGCTAACCTGCCATCGAGGGTGCTCTCTTGCCCAAGACTCTAGCAGTCTACGGGCGAAGAATCCCCCGTCAGGCGCTCTCTTGCCCAAGACTCTAGCAGTTTACGGGCGAAGAAACCCCCATCCGGCACCGGGTGACCTGGCATCTGGCTCATAAAGCCCAGTGCCGACAATTTTCCGGCAATGGTCCTTGCCGCCAGCCCTTCCCTTCTCAAAGACATAGCAAACTGTAACACTTGCGCTTCGTGGATCAGGAAACCCAGGGTCCATCCCCTCTCCGCCCGAAAACACTGGAAAGCTTGAAACGTGCTGGCATAGGCAGCTCGGGTCCGCGCAGCCAAGGAGCCCCGTACAGTGGAGCAGAGCTCTACGATCCAAGGTTCCACATATCCACCGGCATAGTCTCCGGAAGCTGGTTGGCCTGGGGTGCCAATAAACGGAAACGCTCCATCTGGAATTGAGACAGAGCGTCCGCAATCTCATTCTCGAGTCCTGGAACGTGCTTGGCATGAAATAGAATATTGTGTCGGAGACAATTCAAGACCATAACACGGACAAGGCCCATGACTCGTTGGGAACGTGATGATAGTGTGTTGACTATGTGTACTACTGCTTGGTTATCGCACCAAAACAGCACTGCTTTGTCAGCCATTTGCTCGTGCCACAACTGCACCGCCACCACAGTGGGAAATAACTCGAGGAACGTGAGGTCCCTTGTGATCCCTGCGGCGATCCATTCGTGGGGCCCCATTCGTGGGGCCATAAGTGGCTGAAAACCACTTATGCCTAAAATATATACCGAACCCAAGGGAGCCTGCCGTATTGGAATGAACCTGCAGGTCCGCTTTCAGCAAGAGCCGGTCCCATCATACACTAACTCCGTTGAATTCTTTCAAGAATTTGAGCCATATCCCCAGGTCCTCTTTCCTTTCCTTGGTCACCCTTATGTGGTAATGGGGTAAAGGTTCACCAGTGAGCTTACTATACAGTCGGGACATGAATGCCCTGCCCAGAGCTATGACCCTACAAGCAAAATTCAAACTTCCTACTAATGACTGCAGCTGTCTAACCGTGATCTTTACCGCAGTAGTACACTCCTTCTGTTTGATGATCAGTGCCTGAATCTTATCTACGGGTAAATGTGACACCCCAGCCATGGTATCCAGCTTTATGCCTAGGTATGTAAGAACTATGCTGGGACCTTCAGCCTTTTTATCTGCCAATGGGATGCCCAAATACTCCGCCTTCTTCTGAAAGGTATCAACCAATTGTGCGCACTGGTCCGTGCCAGCTCGCCCGATGAAGAGGAAGTCCTCAAGATATTTCGTGATGGCACCTCCCCTGGCCGCCCGCCGGACCACCCATTCTATAAGGAAACTAAAGCGCTCGAAGGCAGAGCATGAAATAGAGCACCCCATTGACATGGCCTTGTCATAGTAAAATTTCTCCTGAAAATGAAAACCCCAAAGCGGGAAACTATCAGGGTGTACTGGCAAAAGGCGGAATGCTGACTTCACATCGCATTTTGCAAGCAACGCCCTGTTTCCAAATTCCCTCACCAAGGCCAATGCTGCGTCAAACGATGCATAGTGGACAGATGTCAAATCCCTGGGAATACTATCGTTAACTGAGTGGTCCCGCGGGAAGGACAAGTGGTGAATCAGGTGGTACTGCCCGGGGGCCTTTTTAGGGACCACACCCAAAGGAGAGAAAACCATGTCGGGCAGTGGTGGGGTGAAAAACGGTCCAGCAACTCTACCCTCTTCTACTTCCTTCTGGATACCACCTCCTGCATCCCCACAACAGACTTCAGGTTGGGGGCAATTTTTTCCCGTCTCTCCTCCCCAGCTGGTATCCGAAAACTGTCCCTAAAACCCATTACCACATAATTGACCTCTTGCCTATTGGGGTGCACGGAGAGGGCCGCTGCCAACCTATCCACCTTAATTGGCGTTGGGGCTCTTATTGGCCCCCCCGGTGCCACCACTCCTTTGATTTCCTTTTCCACCGCTACTGGGCCCGCCATTTCCCTTAAAGCCAGTCTTAGATCTGGGGCAATCAGAGGTAGTGTGAAATCCCCCACAGGAGGAGCAGGTATGCCGAAACCTGCACGATGGGCGGGGGCATCTGCCCATGCAGGAAAACGCCCAACACTGCCCAGCGGTTCCCTCTGTACTCTGCTTCCCCCAGGCCCTGCCTGGGTCGTTGATTGGAGCGACCCCCCCCTTTACCAAGAGGTGTCCACTATCTGCTCTGGGTGCTCCTGTGGCATCACTCGTGCAGTTTAACCACAGGTCATGAGCATGAGTGTCCCACTTTAGCCCTGGGGCGAACGACTCCCGATGCCGGAAAGCCTTGTCGTATCTGAGCCAAGCCCCGGGGAGGCTGATCTCATAGGCCCTGCGGATAACTCCCCGTATTTGAGGAGCACCGCCCCTTTCTCCGGAAACATTTCTAACTGCGCCCCATGGTAAATTGCATAGGCCGCCATCCAGTTGGCCCAATTCCTGTCTGCCTTAGGCCTCTTGTACTTTTCTTTCTCTTTCTTCTCACCGTCCTCCCCGGGATCTGTTATAGGATCACTGAAGAGGAGGGCAAACAAATCCACGTAATCCACTTACCAAATTTTTTCACTAGTTGGAGGCAACAGATGCTCATCTATTGGCGCAGATAAGTCAGCATAAGCTCCTCCCAGTGGGGCTGGCTGGCGAGGAATCGCTCCAGGTTGCCCCACCTGCCCCGGGGATCCTTGGGTCCAAACCTGGAGTCCCTGCTGGGACTGCGACGCACCCAGTGCCGCGCCCGCGTTTCCTGGCCCCATTCCCCATTGACCCGATGGGTGTGGCGCCCCCGTTGTGCCCACTCCCGGGACAGCAGGGGTGGCCACCTGTACCCAGCCCCCATTCCACCACAAGTACTGTGGGGGCTTGTTTGCCTGTGGGCGTCTGAGCCTAGCTCTACTCAAATTCCCTACCTGCGTGCCACCCCTTGCACCACCGTACCACATGTTGGTTGTACTTGAGCTTCCCCCCATAGAGGCATGTTGGGAAGAAAGGGACATATTCCCCCTCATCCCCCAGGCACCTTGTACTACATCATGGCCGGGTGGCGCCCCGTATCCCCCTGACCACGTACCTGCTTCCTCCCTGGGGTTCTGCCTCGATGCCGTTTCACTCCCGCTCCTAGCTGCCAGCGCCTGTTCAATCGCTGCGATTCTCACCAGGATGTGTGGGTCATCGAGTCTTGTTCCCTCTGTTTCATGACTCCTGGGTGGCCTGTAATCACACTGGGGTGGGGGAGGACCCCCCTGTGGGGCATGGGCGGTTTCATTCTCACCCGTGCCTCCCGGTTGACACACCCCCTCACCTTGCTGCGGGGGGGGGGAGGGGGCCTGCAGGGGCCTGGAGGCGCTCATCAGCCCCTTCACCTCTCTGCCTGCGCGCCAGGGGCGCTTCATCCGCGAAGTGGATGGGGGTGACAATGGGCCTGGTTCCCCGCCTAAAGGGGCAGCTCCTGTCTCATCAGCCCCTCTGGCGCTTGGCCCTCTCATGCCATCACCGGAAACTCCAGGGGAAAATGCCCTGCCCAGGGCCTGCATCACCGGGGGTGGGGTGGGCAACCCTATCCCAGCCCCGCCTGAACCCCCATACCAATTGCCCATATTGGGCCATGTCTGGGGCACCAGTCCCCCATCAACCCTCACTCCTTCCTCTGGTGGGGGAGGGGCCCCTGCTGAGGTGCTGGGCCCAGCACCAAACAACAAGTCCTCACAGGCGGCGAGGCGCTCAAGGACCATCCCCACTCCCGGCGGTGAGGGAGGGGCTGCACTCACCCCCTCTTGCCCCTCTTTCCTGCCTGATCCTTACGGCCCAGGGGTTGCGGTTCCCCGCCGCTCCGGCCATCATCCGCCCCCCCCACTTCAGGCTGGGCTTCACTCCTGGCCCAATTTGCTGCTTCTGCCTTGGGGCCACGCTTCCTGGTTCGCCTCATTCCGCTGACAGCCTCTCACTACTTCTGCCCAGAAAAAAACTCGCTGCACACTGAAAACAAGTGTACATGAGGTCGCTGCTGCCTGCTGCTCCGTTCCGCGCTCGTCCTGGACTGAGCGGGGAACGCCGAACTCTGCTTCTGGCCACATCATGTGACTTCCGCAGCCAATCAGGGCTTCCCCTTTTCACGCAGTCATGGGGTGTGTGTGTCAGGGGCAACCCTCACCGACCGCTCCAGCAGCACCATGCTGGCAAGCGCTGCACTTTTTCAGCGCATGCTATTTCCATGCTCCTGCTCGTCTTCTGGAAGCGGGGGTGCGACAATCACACCGCCATCATTTAGTACGGCGGAAGGCACATCTGGTACGGTTTCCTTAGGAGAAACAGCTTACTGTTCAAGCTGGTCCTTTCATGCAACTTCTGCAGTGCATTCCACATGCCCTTTGCTGTGGTCTCCCCCCTTATGTGGATTAACTAGTCATCTTCTACTAGCAGGCTTATGGTTGCCTTTGCCTGTCTGTTCTTTCTGTCCCATACCTCAGTGTTTGCTGCAGGTCTGTCTGTGGTCATCTTTGGATATCTTTGGTCATCTTTTGAATTTCCACAACTGGTAGTTTGTGTTATTCAGCTTGCAGACTGAAAGCTTTAATTCAGAGCTACTGGCCATGCTTGCTTCCCTCCCCTAGACTGGGATTCTGTTTTTTCTGCTCACTTACTGTTAGTAGGCCTCCTCTGGGAGTGTCCTTTGGGCCTCATTTCCTTTCAGCTCACTTTCAGTCTTTAGAGTTGTTCTGGGCTGTTGTGAAGAGGTCTTCTGGGTCCATAACCTGTTGCAGAGTAATAACTGATTCTCAATCAGTAAGGACAAATGCAGCTGAAGGTTTAAAAACAGAACTTTACTTAAGCTTTCTCAGGCACAGATCCTTAGTTGCATCTAACTAGTAAGAAGACAAAATGGAGACTGAGACAGACAATGAGAGAGAATGGAAGGAGGAGTGGTTTCACAAAGGAATTCAACTGCAAAACCCCATCTCCCTTCCATGTACATATAAACTTAGCAGTGCCATCTGGTGGCTCTATAGTCAATCACTGTTCTTAATACAGTAACTTTAACTTATGGATGTTGCATACACCAACAGATATGAGCTCATTTGTGCTGCTGCACGCGTCTGTGGGACTTTGGGAGTAGAGTGGGACCATCTGGGGGATGGCTTGGGAAGGGGCTGGAAGGGGCTGTGATTGTAGGGGAGTTGTTTCTTGTTTGATATGTTTAACTGGATTTTTAGTGCTTTGGTGCTTGAGATCCTTAAATCCAATATCTGGAAAGGGGTCACACTGACAAAGTTTTGCTGAGAGCTGCGTTTGGCTGTTCAGTTCCTTATCCCTGCTTTCATGGGGGGTGCTGTAACTGTGTGTGGGTTGTTTGATTTATGTTTGATCAGCTGGATCTATGTTTGAACTCCTGTGTTGGGAGTGTAATAGGAATAGAGAAGGAGGGTTCAGGCCATGGATAATCTGTCCCTATTGGTTGTGTGCATGCCTTCCTGTGTTTTAAAGAAGTCTTTGCCTTCTAACCATATCTGTATCCTGAGCTTCATCTAAACCTGATTTAAATGTTCTTTGGAGCACATTGTACTGAGAAGTTAAAAATAACTTGTATGACAAAAATAACTTACATGACAATTCCCTAATTGTCAAAGGGAAGTTGGTGGGGCCTTTGAAAATGGGAGGGGCCACATGAAAGTGGGAGAAGCCATGGGAAAGTGGGTGGGCTGTGGAAAGTGTGTGGAGCTGAGGGGGTCCCACATTTTGTGTTCGCCCAGGGCCCCACAGTTTCTAAGGCTGGCCCTGCCTCCAGACATTTTGAAATTCATAAGGAGAAAGAAGCAAACCACATATTCCATTGCAGCATGCAAGAGTGTATATTGAAGTGCTGTTCATGCTGAAACAAGGAGTAAGTATATTGTCAGTGTACTTTAATTACCTTGTACAAGATCTCATGGTACTGTTCTGTGCCATTAAGTCAAATGGCGTCATTGAGAGATTCAGCAATCTCATAGTATCTCCGAGTAATTACTGAGCAATCTACAAAATGTTGAAAGCAACCGAGACTGTGAATATTGCTTTTGTGTCTTACCCTTTTATGAGCTTTGCTTATGTCTGCTCTTGGTAAACTTATTTTTTGAACTGCAGTGCGCAGAGTTCATATGTCTGCATAATGGCACCATTTCTACGCTACCTGTACTGTGAGCCGGCCCAGCTGCGGGAGCATGCAGAATTACGAATGGGTATGCATAAAAGCTTACTTCAGCCCCATGATCGTCCAAGAAAAGATAAACCTTCTGTAGTAGAACATCACCTCCTTCAGCTGCTTTGTGACTTGGTTCCTCATCTTCAAGTAAGGATTATTTCCTGCCTTCTCCTGCTTTCTGCCAGTAAACTTTGTCAAAGCACTTTTATTGTCTCATCACTCTTCTAGGCATAAGCAGGAACCTGTGTTCATTGTATTTTCCCCATTGGCGGCAATGGGAAAAGCACAGTGAACATGGGTCCCTGAGCATCAGTTTGCCAAGAGCCATCTTCTACCTTCCACAAACTAGATTTTTTTGAGAGGTTATCCTACAAGTTTGGCTTTCTTGGGGGAAGTAATTTTATTTTTAAGTACTTGGAATGAGTATCTGTGAATGTAAACTAATTTTGTGGATGGCCTTATCTAAAAAAGGAGAGAAAGCTGCATGTTAGAGACTTGGTGTCTATCCGTTACATTACTTGAGGTGACTGCAGATCTTAATATCCTGAACTGTTTTATAGAAACACCAAAGGCTTGACTTTGGACAGGTATGTTCTGTTGCTTCTTCCAAAATGTAGGATAGACTGTACAAATATGTATGTGTTGGAGTTTAACAAGATAAAAATGTTCTGCGCTTGCACGTCCAAGTGTGGCTCTCGATGAAGGCAGTGGGAGTTTTCCACAATTTACACCGCTCATTCATATTCCTGTGCTTGAATGCACACTTGGACATGCAGACACGAGGAAAGTGATATGCCAAACACAGGGCAACTATTGCAGAAAAAAACTGAAGTGGGAAACCTGACTTTTAGTCCATATGTTATGTTTGGACTGGGACTGCTGTGGGGGACCAGGAGGGAGGGGCTTCCCTGCTGCTTGTCCATCAGCTGTTTGGTGGATGGTTCTACTGTGGGCAGGAGGGACTCCCCCACTCCACTAGCAGCATCCAGACCTACTCCTTTCTGGGATTGCTGCCATCAGACCAGACCAGGAGCACTTTGACAGCAGCCTGTATAGACCAAAACCTGGAGCAAGTGCCAGCAGAGTGGTAGGTGCTCCCATGTCTGCCAGCTTATGCGAACTCTTCTATGGGAGTCCAAATGTGTTGCTTTCCATGCCCACATCAAGAGCATGGAGATCATGTAGAAACACCCAATAGGAATAGGATTGTGTGTGTGTTTATCTTTTTACACAGGTTTGGATTTTCAGTGAGCCTGTGAGACTGACACATCCAACTCCCATTGGCTTTCATTCATTTGATAAGGTCCCACATAGAAGACTCTTGAGAAAATTAAAAAGTCATGGGATAGGAGGTAGTGTCTTACTATGGATCGGTGACTGGTTAAAGGATAGGAAGCAAAGAGTAGGAGTGAATGGTCAGTTTTCACATTGGAGAGATGTAAAAAGTGGTGTGCCCCAGGGATCTGTATTGGGACCTGTGCTGTTTAATGTATTCATTAATGATCTGGAAAAGAGCGTTAAGAGTGAGGTGATCAAATTTGCAGATGACACCAAGTTATTCAAGGTAGTTAAAACACGAGCAGGCTGTGAAGAACTGCAACAAGATCTTATGAGACTGGGTGCTTGGGCATCTAAACGGCAGATGAGATTTAATGTGAACAAGTGCAAAGTGATGCACATAGGGAAAAATTACCCAAACTATGAGGACACAATGCTGGGTACTAAGCTAGGAGTTACCACTCAGGAAAAAGGATCTGGGAGTGATCGTGGACAATACACTGAAATCCTCAGCCTAATCTGCAGCAGCAGTCAAAAAAGCAAACAGTGTTAGGAGTTATTCGTAAAGGGATAGAGAAGAAAACTCAGGATGTCATAATGCATCTATACAAATTGATGATGTGACCATACCTGGAATATTGTGTGCAGTTCTGGTTGCTCCATCTCAAAAAAGACATAGCTGAACTAGAAAAGGTACAGAGAAGGGCAACGTGAATGATAAAGGGTATGGATGGAACGGCTTCCGTACAAAGAGAGGCTTGACAAGCTGGGTCTCTTCAGCTTAGAGAAGAGAAGACTGAGAGGGGACATGCTAGAGGTTTATAAAAACTTGAGTCGTATGGAACAAGTAGATGGGGAACGGTTATTTACCCTCTCAAATAGTACTAGAACTAGGGGATACTCCATGAAACTAGCTGCTGGCAGATTTAAAATAAGTAAAAGAAGTACTTTTTCACTCAACACATAATTAACTTATGGAATTTGTTGCCAGTAGAAGCCCCGTCTTGTCCTGTTTTGTGGGATGAATTGTCAGGGCCACTAGTATAGCTGGGTTTAAAAAAGGACTGGTTAAGTTCTTAGAGAATAGGTCCATTATTAGCTATTAACCAAGTAGCTTACAGGATGAACTTCTTACTGTTGGGAGCTGGGAGTGAACAACGGGGAATGGATTGCCCATTGTGACTGTCGGTTCTTCTCCCATGTGATTGAGATTGGCCACTGCCGGAGAACAGGATGCTGGGCTTGATGGACCATTGGTCTGACTCAGTATGGCACTACTTATGTACTTAGGTTCTTCGAGTAAGATACCTGGGCCTCTTAGCGAAATGAATTAAGGTTTAGATGTTCTAACATGCTTAATAGGACTGTAAATAGTATTTGTATTAAGGTGCTCAATATTGGGCTATTCAGTAGCATAGTATACTTACTCCAGTACACTTTCATTATAATTTGGATGTCTTTAGTTTGTATTATTTACATTGAATTGGATGGCAAAGTTTCTCTTGAATCTGAACTCTGTGGGACAACAAGTATATGTTAATATTTTAAAATCAATTATATTTTTGCATGTGTCATGCCACTTTATTAGCCTAACTCTAAATTCCATAGTCAAAAAACCTCCGGTTTAAAAGAAGAGTTAAGGCTCCTGCAAATTCAATCATGTACTAAAAAGCATGGAAATTGCAAGTTAAGGCTCCCAATCATAACGTCCGTGCCATGTTTCAGATAGTGACCTGTCCACCATCATCCATGCTTTCATTATCTCGAGATTGGACTATTGCAACGTGCTCTATGTGGGGCTACCTATGGTGACAGTCTGGAGACTGCAGCTAGTGCAGAATGCAGCGGCCCGTCTCCTTACGGGGATGGGCCGCCGTGAGCACATCACACCGATGCTCCGGGCTCTGCACTGGCTGCCTGTAGTCTTCCGGGCCCGATTCAAGGTATTGGTTTTGACCTATAAAGCCCAGTAGAAGCCTGGTTTTGTCCTGTTTTGTGGGATGAATTTCAGGATGTGTCACCCTTGAATGCGGGGGGATGCTCTTGGGACTGTTCGAGCCACTTATTGTGAATTAGATCCCTGCCCATCCTGGCTGGTCAAGGCCAGCCGGGAGACATTAGGGTCGTTGCTGGCGGAGATTGTCAACATCTCCCTTGGGGAGGGCAGGGTGCCAGGCTGTCTCAAGGAGGCTGTGGTGCGGCTCCTGCTCAAGAAGCCATCATTGGACGTTGGCGTCCTGGCCAGCTATTGGCCGGTCTCTAACCTTCCCTTTTTAGGGAAGGTTATTGAACGGGTGGTGGCTCGGCAGCTGCAGGAACATCTGGACTGGATTAATTTTCTCGATCCCTCGCAGTCAGGCTTTCGTCCAGGTTATGGCATGGAGGCTGCGCTTGTGGCCTTGGTTGATGATCTCTCCCATGAGTTGGACCAGGGCTGTTCGACCCTGTTGATTCTGTTAGATCTTTCGGCTGCATTTGATACCATTGATTATGAGTTGTTGGTGACTTGGCCGCGGGACTGGGCAGGGATTGACAGGACCGTTCTTGATTGGTTCGGCTCTTTCCTAGGTGCGAGAACCCAGCATGTGATCCTGGGTGATTTTTCATCTTCTCCCCAGGGTTTCACGTGTGGGGTCCCACAGGGTTCTATTTTGTCCCCTCTCTTGTTCAATGTGTATATGCAGCCTTTGGGGGAAGTTGTTAAGGAGTTTGGCGTACAGTGTCATCAGTGTCATACTGATGACACCCAGCTATATTTCTCCTTTTCAGCCGACTCAGGCCTGGCAGTCTCAGTGCTTACCTGGTGTTTGGTGGCTGTGGGGGATTGGATGAGGACGAGCCACCTGAAATTAAATCCCGACAAGATGGAGGTGATGGTGGTGGCGAAGACTGGGGGAGTGGTGGCCCCCATCACTGATGGGGTCCGTCCTGTCCTGGTATCTCACGTTCGGAGTCTGGGGGTGCTCCTGGACCCACAGCTCCGCCTGGATGCCCAGGTGGCGGCTGTGGCGAAGGGGGCATTTTGCCGGTTACACCTGGTATGTCTGCTTAGGCCGTATGTCTCGAACTCTGATCTGGCCACGATCGTCCATGCTTTTATTACCTTGCGAATGGACTACAGTAACGCACTCTGTGTGGGGCTACCCTTAGTGCTTGTTCGGAGACTGCAGCTGGTGCAGAACGCGGCGGCTTGTCTCCTAACAGGAACGGGCCGACACGAGCGCATTACACCGATGCGTCGCTCTCTGCATTGGCTGCAGATAGTCTTCTGGGCCCAATTCAGGGTGTTGGTGTTGACCTTTAAAGCCCTAAACGGCCTGGGCCCCACCTACCTGCGGGACCGCCTCACCCTTCGCATCCTGGATCAGCCCCTGCAGTTGGTCAGGGGTGCCCTCCTCAAGGTCCACCGGTGTCGATCTTGTGGAGGGCATTCTCTGTGGCCGTGGCGCAGCTGTGGAACTCCCTCCTGCCGGAGGTCGGCTTGGCCGCCAACCTCCCGTTTCCATAGACAATGTAAGACTTGACTGTTCCACCATGCCTTTCATGAGGGAGATGGGGTGGGTGGCTTGGGTTAGGTAGGGGTAGAGGGTAACTGGTTTTTATTGTATTGTTCTTGTTTATTTTAATCTGTTTTAATATGTTGCTAGCTGCCCCAAAATGCTTTTAGCAGGAGGGGGTGGCGGCATACAAATTTTATTATAATTAATAATAATAATAAATATATGGCCCTGGTCTGACTTACCTGCGGGACCGGCTCACTCACCGCACTCTGGAGCAGCCTCTGTGGTCTGCTGGGAGCACCCTTCTCGAGGTACCCCAGGGGGCCACTATGGAGAGGGCGTTCTCGGTGGCCGCACCTAGGCTTTGGAACTCCCTCCCGGTGGAGACCCGGGTGTCCCTCGATCTCCCCTCCTTCCATCATATGTGTAAAACCTGGCTGTTCCGCCTGGCTTTTGGAGAGGGAGATGGGACGTAGGGTGGGATGGGGAGTAGGGTGGGGTGGGGGAGTGGGTTAGGGAATGGGGGAGGGTTTGATGTTAAGTGCTTTCCTTTTTAATGTGTTTTAATTGCGTTATTTTTAGTTTTTTATATTTGTTTACTGTTGTAAGCTGCCCCAACCTGCCTGGAGCAGGAGTGGCGAGGTAAAAATGTTTTAATAAATAAATAAAATTAATGTTAGCAGTAAAGACATTGTACAGTCTCTTATATTGTTCTCACCTACAACTTAGGCTCCATGCACCCATACTTTTCCTTCGTCTTTCAGCCGCAATCCTCTTCCTCTGCAGGTTGGGGGCAACACTGAAGGGCATGACGTGGCCCTTCACCCCTTCAGTTTCCTCTTTAAGAAAGAGAGAACTTAGGAGTCCTGGCTCCTGCCCTTTCTCCCCATCTAATCTACTTGGTCCCAACCCTTTAACAGAGAACTCAGGACTCCTGGCTTCCAGCCTCTCCACCCCACTCTAATCTAGTAGGTTGCGCTCCCTTCACAAGCAACTCAATAGTTCTGGTTCCTAGCTTGTTCTCCTCTCCCCTGCTCATCTCTCAACCTTGTAACAGACAACCCAGAAGTCCCAGGTCCAAGTTGCCCCTCTAAACCTCTAGCTCCCACTCCCCTCACAGAGAACTCAAAAGCCCTGGGAAAAATAAAATGTTTATCTGTGTGTGTCATATGAAACAGAAGTAAGAGTGTGTGTGGAATGACAAACAAAGAAACAAACAAAAAACAGGAGAGGAAGTGGAATAACAGGGAGGGTGGCTATTGGGACTCAAAGGACAGGGTGTCAGCTAAGGTAAATGGTAGGGGTGGGAAGTTCGGTTCCCCTGGTATCCGATACTGCTGGTATTTTGCTGCACCGGCAGTATCGGATTAATCCGGTTATTGGGGGTACCGGTACCGGTTCCCCATGCCGGATTTGTTTACATTGCGGCCATTGAAATGAATGCCCGCAATGTAAAAGAAAGAAAGATTTCCCCCCCCCTTCCCCCGTCCAGGCTGCGTGGGTGGAAAGTGGGGGGGGTCACCCCCGCCCAGCCTGGATTTTTAAAGACATTTTTTTTAGCTGAAGTCCCTGCTAGTGCGGGCTCCGGGCCGCTGCCGTGCCGCCACCGGCGACCTGGAGCCCGCACCAGCAGGTACTAGGGTGATCCCTGGGATCAGGGGGTGGTTTAACACCCCCCCATCCCAGGGCTCACCCTACCCCCGCAGAGATCACCTACCTTTTGTGCTCCGGGTGGCGGCGGCGACTGCACGGCGGTCTGGCGGTTTCAGCGCTTGACTAGGCCTTCCAGGGAAACCCAGAATTTCCCCAGAAGGCCTAGTCAAGCGCTGAAACCAGCCAGCGCTGAAGCCTCCAGACCGCCGTGCAGCCGCCGCCCGGAGCGCAAAAGGTAGGCGATCTCTGTGTGGAGGGTAGGGTGATCCCTGGCATAGGGGGGGTATACCCCCCACCCCAGGGATCACCCTAGTACCTGCTGGTGCATGATCCGGGTCGCCGCCGCCAGCCCGGAGCCCGCACTAGCAGGGACTTTGGCTAAAAAATTTTTTAAAAAAAATCCAGGGTGGGTGGGGGGTGACCCCCCTTCCACTCGTGCAGCCTGGATGGGGGAGGGAAAGTGTTTTTTTTGTTTTTTCCCCATTGATTTCAATGGGGACAGTTCCCCATTGAAATCAATGGAAAAATACCGGTACCACTATACCGGTTCTAATCCGGTAAACCGGATTTTTGGGAACCGGTATCCGGTAAAACCGGTTTCCATTTTTTTGGGTGAAGTTCCACCCCTAGTAAATGGGTTAAATGATAGGACTTCTCCCCCTGGTATCCCATCAGTCTTCTGAATCAGTTATTTCACTCAGAGCCTTGTTGTAACTATTTCTAATTCCACCTGTCATTCCACCCACTTACTTGATCCTGCACACTCTTTTGTATTTTTCCCTATCGTCCCAACCATTCCACTTACTTCACTTGGTGCCTTCTTCATTATTTCACACCCTCTTGCCTTCCCCATGTACTCCCAAACATGCAGCTGTGTTGTATTATTTCACAGTCACTGTGAATTAATTAATTGGATGTTGGAATGACAATCGTATTTATTTAGAAATTAAGAACATAAGTAGTGCCATACTGAGTCAGACCAATGGTCCATCAAGCCCAGCACCCTGTCCTCTGACAGTGGCCAATCTCGATCGCATGGGAGAAGAACCAACAGTCACAATGGGCCAATCCATTACCTGTTGTTCACTTCCAGCTCCCGACAGTAAGAAGTTTATCCCATAAGCTACTTGATTAATAGCCATTAACGGACCTACTCTCCAAGAACTTACCCAGTCCTTTGTCAGGGCTAGTAGTATAACTGGGTTTAAAAATGTCCTCTGGCAACAAATTCCATAAGTTAATTATGTGCAGAGTGAAAAAGTACTTCCTTTTATTTGTTTTAAAGCTTCCGGTAGCTAGTTTCATGGAGTGTCCCCTAGTTCTAGTACTATTTGAGAGGGTAAATAACCATTTCCTATCTACTCGTTCCACACCACTCAAGATTTTACAAACCTCTATCATGTCACCTCTGTCTTCTCTTTTCTAAGCTGAAGAGACCCAGCTTGTAAAGCCTCTCTTTGTACGGAAGCCATTCCATACCCTTCATCATTCTCATTGTCCTTCTCTGTATCTTTTCTAGTTCAGCTATGTCTTTTTTGAGATAGGGCGACCAGAACTGCGCGCAATATTCCAGGTGCGGTCACACCATCGATTTGTATAGAGGCATCAGTTTTCTTCTCTTTCCCTTTGTGAATAATTCCCTAACATTCTGTTTGCTTTTTTGACTGCTGCTGCACATTGGGCTGAGGATTTCAGTGTATTGTCCACAATCACTCCCAGATCCTTTTCCTGAGTGGTAACTCCTAGCTTAGTACTCAGCACTGTGTATTCATAATTTGGGTTATTTTTCCCTATGTGGATCACTTTGCACTTGTTCACATTAAATCACATCTGCCATTTAGATGCCCAGGCACCCAGTCTCATAAGGTTCTGTTGCATACTTTCCTTTTGAATTCAGCACTCCTGGCTAGAGCAGATGGTCTATTGTTCTTAATCCCTAGACTAAATGGCAGTGTGAGAAAGATAAGAATTTTATCCTTAAAATTAGCTCCAGAATGTTGATCAGAACAGCTGGCTTTGGCATAATTTGAAATTTTCAAGAGCACTTCATCTTTTCTATATAACATGTTAGTATTGTAAGGCACCCTGGAATCCTCCTCCACATAGTTTCCAAATATGAAAGTGAGGTTTGGCTTAGATTCTCTATGCAGATTTTTTAAAATATAGGTTAATAATAATGGTTTATTGAGCGTAGTCATAGGCCATTGTGTATAAAAGAAACAAACAACGTAAAAAACAATAACTACATATAACTAGGACATAAGAGAAGATTACAGTCATAGTTCCCATAAATCTACTATCCAGTATTATCAATTGGCTTAAACTCTAAAAATGTCTGCCTCAATGAAAAAGCCTGCACCAAATATTTAACTACCAGTTTAGTGAGATCATGCACTTTATCCTGTAAGGCCAGCATCATCAAACCATGTTCCCCCACTCCCGGGATATTTATTGAGGAAGGGGGCCAACAGCTTTCTCCTAATGTCATCATACAATCTGCAACCAAACAGAATATGCTGGGTGGATTCCACAGTTGTCTGGTCAAAAGAGCAGAGTTTTTCGCTATATGAAACTCCACCTCTTCTGCCCTCCAAAATTTTAGAGGGGAGGGCATTAAACCTTGCAGATATGAAGAGAAATCTACCTCTTGGTGAGACTGATGATACTAAATATGAAGCTGGTTCACCAATTTTTGGGGCCCAAAGAAGATAATCTTTCATATGCAAAGTGTTCCTTTTAAAATATATAAGTTGCATGGGAAGTAAGACATTGACCCATTAGTTCTGGAGATGGAAGTTGAAATCTTGATTAAATCACAAGAAAAATGAGTTTGGGGAATTTCTATGAGAACATTTGTCAGCATTACAAAACATGAATGTGGTAGGTTTAGAAATTGAATTACATATGGCAGAAAACCATGACTGAAGGGCCCAGTGTCGTAAACCTGTATCGTAAACACTTGGAAAAGGGGATCATTCTTATTTTCAAAAGTCTTCACTCATGAATTCCTTATTGCTGGAGACAGAGTAGCTCAGAACTTTTATTGGACCGATTTCTGTTGATGAGAGTTTGCAGACTGTTGGGCCACAGTCTAGTATGATGACAGATAGCCTTTCCCCAGTCGATTCAAAATAAAATATTTCAGAACAAAACACAAAGGAAGGACCCTGAGTGGTCTGAAAGCCTGCATACTTGCACCAACAGAAGTTGGTCCAATAAAAATGATTATTCAAGCTGCTCTGTCTCTATCTCTTACATTTGGGGCCAGCAGGACAACTACACTCTCTCCAGTTTCTAATTGTTAGTTTTCTGTTTCACGGCTATCGTGGGCAAAATCTGACAATGTTAGCTTTGCTAGTTTTATTTCTGATTTTTTTCCCCCTAAGTTTCTGCAAGAGTTTGCAATGAAAGTGTTGCACAACGGTTGAAAGCAACCATGGAATTGGAAACAGTTCTGTATGATGGAAATGGAGATGGTTGAAAAACATACATCCAAGTACTACCTCTTTCTTCATCACAGGTAAAGGATGTGCCACAAATAACAGAAGCAGTGCTGTTTCTAGAAGAGTTATTCTGTAGCTTGCTGCGCTACCCCATGTTTTGGAAAGTCCAGCTACACCAGCTTTCCCTGCAGCTTTTGTGTCTCTGCGAACTTTGTCTGAATACTACAGGGGAATGTTCAACTTCCATTTGCTTAATAGAGCAAAATTTTGAGCACTTACAAGAGGTAGGTTTTGTGGTGAATATGCAAAAAACCATATCGTATGCCTAATGTTTTTTTGGGAAGCCTATGTTTAGCCACCTGAGTGGCCTTCCCTCCTCCACCAAAGCACAGACATGCAGAAACTCCAATTGACTTTAATATAAGCGTGACTTTAGGAACTAGTTTTTCCACATTAACGCCTATACAGGGTACACAGACACAGTTGCATAGCAAGGCTGTGGCGGGCCTGGGCTCATGTTCCAATTATGCCCCTGTCCCCTCGAGCAGAGGGTGAGCCCTCTGGGGCTGGGGTGGGAGAGGTGGACTTACCCATGATAGTGGCACCAGCTCACCTTCCAACAGACTCCCTAGCACAGCAGTAACCCTACTAGGTAGGAAGGTGTTAAAACTGCATTGGGGTGGAGCCAGCACTCCACCACCCCTGCCTATTTTAAAAACTTTTTTCTTGGCAGCGCCCTTTGCAAGTGGCCAAAGTACTGCTACAGGTTTTTCAGAGTAGGTGAGGGTGGAGTGATGGCCCCGCTCCCACCCCTGCTCACTCTGAACATTTCCCAGCAGTGCTCAGTCTGCTTGCGAAGGGCTCTTGCTCAGATTCCGGGACCCCGCTCAACTAAGTCCCCTTGCTCCATGGTATTTATGCCCCTGCACGGACACTGATGTAAACTGGTAACGTTTGCTATGTGGCATATGTACAAAGCAGGTTTTTGACTTTTTTTAAAGGTGATTTTGCAAACACCAAAAAGCCAAAAATTTAAGAAACAAATTGTAATCCATGTATATATTTTAACATATTAATACGGAATGGTCGTGTTAAATGAAGCAACAGAAATCAACTAGAATTTAGTGCCTGTCTAGAATCAAAACACACTCAAACATATAGAAACTCATGTTTTTCACTTTATCTCCTTAGTTGATTATTGCTTTACAAGTGCAAGGTTTGAACAAACCTATTTTCAGCACACTTTATGGAAAATAAGGTGGGAAGTATTGAAAAGATTGTTTCTTTGAGAGAAGAAGTCTTCAAACAAGTTTTCCCCCTCCTTCCTCCTTAGGGATTTCCAGCTGAACAGTCCATCATTGGATTAAGTTTACTTCTGCTGCAGACTCCAGCAAGTCAGCAAAAGCCAATCTTAAACCTAGGTAAAGTTTTACTGAAAAGTATTATATTTTCAAGGTGACAACATCATAAGTTTGTTCTCCAGATATTTAAGATGCTACTTTTCATATCTCATATTTGAAGTGAGATGTAGTTTATCAAAATGCTGTTGGTTAAAATGTAATTATTTGATCTAGTGAAAGGCAGTACAAATCACTTATTTGAGAAATTGCCTTCTTCCCTGTTTCCCATCATGGAAACAAACCTCTGGTGGTTTTCCTTGACTATTCCACATTTAAACTCTTGTGGCCAACAGTGTGAGGATTTTACTCAAGCCCCCAGTTCCTTTTGTGTCTGTTATTTCAAGTGTTTTATCAGACCCAATTTTTGGCAAGATTGGGGGCACAGTATAAGATGTCTTTGCTTGTCTGAGCTTTTGATGTTTGACATATTAGTAGTGACGGATGTGCTGTCATTGTTCAGTAACAAACAGTGTGTAGCAGGGTTGCCGGCCCTGACCATAAGTGCTTTCAGGATCCAGCTCCCAGCCCACACTGCTTTCTCAACAGTCCATTCTCCATCTTCGTGTTTATTCGTTTTTTCTCTGGCCAGTCCTCTCTGGCAAGCCCCTTTTCTAAGCTCCTAGCTTCTGGCTTGCCACTTCTCTGCCTGTCAGCCCACTGACATGTACTGGTAATGCTGGACTTCTGTCCCAGAACCAAGGTTCTCTCTTGGTGTGCTCTCTCCTCCCTGGGGTTCCTTTGTGAGCTCCAAAGCTCAGTCTTTTTTTTTTCTTTTCTATTTTTAAAAAGCCACTTCCCCCACTAGCCATCACCTCTCCTGCGTGTTCCCAGCTAGGGTAATTAGGCTTTCAACTAATTAGTCACTAATGTTGCCATATTAAAACCACAGGGTCACATTCTGCTACAGCTTATCCTAACCTATAACTTGGGCCTGATCCTGCAACAATTTATAGTGAAACAAGATGTGTTTTCTATTCTATATCATAGCTGTGCTTGTTTGGTGTAAGCTACCTTGACGTAGGTCATGAAAAGTACGTGTCGACATACATTTGGTGCTGAGATACTGATCATTGAGTAGTTTGAATTCTGTTGTTGAAGTTCTTGGCCAGTGTGTTTCCTAGAAAGTGTGTGTCATGCTGAAAAGCATAAGTATTCCCCCCCCCCCACACACTTAAGTGTTTTCTCTTGCTTAAATAGCCCTCAAGCTCCTTTCCTGTTCAGAGACCCAGAAAATTCCAACCACAGCCCTCGCCTTGGTGATGCCTTTGATGCAGATCTTATCTTCCACAGCAGTTGAGGACTGTGTATTAGAGGAAGATGCTGGCACCACGAGGCAACAGTTGGCCATAAATCTTCTGGAAATCGTACAGCAGGAAGACATGAAGGATATAAAGGACTCGGTGAAGTTTTAATTCAGACTTTTCCTTTGTTTGTTTGGCTTCAGGGGTTAAGAATATTGTAGTTTCATTGTATTGTTACTCTCGGTAGTTTACCATAGACCAGGGTCCGGGGTAGAGAGCCTCCAGCCTACGGGCCAAATCTGGCAGTACCATATGTTGCCTCCAAAGGGGCACTGGTGCAGAAAATGGAAATAGCCCCCCCCCCCGCCTCAATCCACTGGGCCAGAAGGAAATGGGGGTGGGAAGGACACCAGGGGTGGAGGGGCATGAGGATTCCAGGTTCACGGGGAGGGAGTGTGAGGAGGCTGGGGTCATCAGGGGATGGGGGAGCTTGTAAAGAACCCAAGGCAGAGGGGTGTGTGAGGGGAGTGACAAGAGACAGGTGAGCATGCAGGGAAGGGAGGGAGTACCTGTTGCCTGGGGGAAGGGAGTGTGTGAAGAACCCAGGGAAGGCCCAAAGCCTGGTGGGGACAAGGTAGGGAATTGCTGGGAGTTTGAGAGGGTGGGGAGCACTGAAAGTCTAGGGAAGCTGGGGGTGGGATGGGGGCGTGCAAGGAGTGGAGTCAGAGGAAAGTGAATGGGAACTCATGCGAAGCTCAGGGTGTGCAGGGATTGGAAGCTGGAGGCAGGGCAGGATTTACCAACACAGCAAATAGTAGCATGGCCCTGCAGGCTGCCAGGTGGGTCCCTCCCCACCCACTAGCACAGCTTTCTATCTGCTCCTTTGCTCAGGGATGCCCTGTCTTGGGGCTCCAGAGTCCTCCAACCCTGACTCTTTGGGGCAGAGGATTGAGGCTGGCAGTCAGGGATACAGGTGGGCACCCTGCACCAGACCTGTGCCAATCCCCTCTGACTCATGGGCCATGAAGCAGCTGCATTGTCTGTCTCTATTATAGCTGTGGCTGTGATGTCTGACCTGCGGCCTTTTTTTTCTGCTTCTTTTTTTAAAAAATGTTGTTTAAATTTATTTATTTATTTATTTATTTATTTTTACCCTGCCCGTCCCAAAGGCTTAGGGCAGTTTACAATGTTAAAACAAAATACATTAAAATCCCTTTAAAAACCCTGCCCTTGCCCCTAAAACCAACCAACCCAACTCCTATCCCAACCTGCCAAACCCTTTCCCCCCACAAAATAAATGGTTTTACACTACCTCTGAAATATGCTCTGACTTGGGCTCTGACAGACCTCTGGGGGAAGGGGGTTCCACAGTATTGTGGCAGCAACCGGGAAGGCCTCTCTGCAGGCCCTTATTGTCTGAACAAGGCCCCTTTTCAAGTCCTGGGTCTCGCCTGTGGATCTTGCCCCTCCTCTCAGGCACTGAAAGATTGAGCCTCAAGGGAAGGGAAAAGAGATGAGGACATATGCTCAGCAGTAGGGGATAGTGTCATGATTTGGACCTTCCCTCATCCTGAGCAGTGAGCCACACCCTAAGCACTTCCATCCCCAACTGCTATCCAGCACATGGAATTTGAACTAATTGTGGAGGTTTTCTGTAAAAAAAATTTCTTTTTCAAACTTACACGATAATTGTCGGAATACATGTTGAAGATGAATAAAGCATGAAGGATTCATGCTTTCTGAAAAGAAACCAAACTATAAACCAGTCTAAAAGGATTGTATGTGCTTTGCATCATTGTTCGTCTCAGCTGCTCTGTTAAATTTTTGTATCAACCTATATAGATGAAGGTTGGGGTTGGGGCCACAGTCTGGATTTTGACATCTGATATACTTTTTATGTCTTTGTTACTGATGATATAGTTAAGTTTCGAAATGGAGTCATATCAGGAAAATTTTTGGGAAATCCTAGTTTGAGGAGCTGGGCTCTTGTGTTTTGTAAAACTGCAGCACTCAGTAGAAAGCTAGACTGATGCTTCCTTTATGGTTCACTCCTTTCCTTGCAGAAGTATACTTGTATCAACCTGACCACTCTACTCTTTTCCCTTTGTGGAGGTTGGGAAGACTTTAGGAAGGGGAAGAATACAAGCGTTTCTAGCAGTCCTGTAGCTAACCATTTTTGACTCTCTTTGCATATCAGTCATCATTCACCTCTTCTTTACCCAAGACTTGAAGCTTGTGCCAGGAATTCATCCATCCATCCATCCATCCATCCATCCAAATGTTCTAGAGATAGGTGGGATCTGCTTACACTTTGACCCTTCTGATGGAGACATGCAGCAGTGCTGTAAAAATGAGGCTCAGTTTATCTCTCTTTAGAGCTCCATCCACTCTGTGCTGGGGATAAGTCAGATTGGTGGGCCTGAGACTGCAGAATGTGAAATTGTACTTTACATCTAGTATCCACCTAACCTAGAGGCCAACTCTCAGTTTAATAGTGCTTTCCCCAGCTATCCAGATTATGGAATAATTTGCTTTTTCCAAACAAATGGACATATTTTGTCCTAACTAGCTGGGAGCTCTCTAAATCCAAGAACCAAGACTCAGTGAGGTACATAAACTCTGCGTCTCAATTGTAGTCTGAGCATCACACAGCATTAATTAAACACCCAAAATGCTATCCCAGTGTGCAACAGGCTATGTGTAAACTCTGAGATGAATTCCCCTGGTGGGGAACCTATTAAGGTGACACGTTCTGAGGTTGTTACAGAGCACAAGAAACACAATGCTCTATGAAGCAGGGGTTCCCAGACGGACTCAGGACATCAAGTGGGGTCATGCCATCTGCAGATGAAGTCATGATCCTGATTGATATACTTAGGATGTCCCGCCTCTGCTTTTCCCCCCCCTAAGCTGCATGATCGTGCAGTTGGGTGTCTGTTGTATGCTGACGACATTGCAATTATGTCTCAGACTAGGGTTGGCCTAAATAGGCAGCTAATTTCTTTTTCAGACTTTTGTCAACAAAGTAAGCTGGAGATTAATTACGATAAGTTGAAAATTGTGATTTTTACTAAATCTCGTAAAATCCATCGGTGGGCTATAGGAGGCCATAAAATTGCCCAGGTCAAGTCTTTTAGGTATCTGGGCTTACACTTTCAAGCGTCTGGGTCCTGGAAAGGCCATTTGGAAAGGGCCCTGTCAGTTGCAAGGGGTACTGCCCTCTCTGTATCCAGACTCTTTAGTAAGACGGGGAGGAGGGCGGTACTCCCTGCAATTAAGATTTTAAATGTCAAAGTGCGTGCCCAGCTGCTTTACGGAGCAGAAGTGTGGACTCCTTATCTTCAATCCAAGCTGGGTAAATTGGATAGTGTACAGGCATGTTTTGTTCAGAGGCTTTTGAGGGTCCCTAGCGCTACCCCATTCGCGGCGATCAGGTTAGAGGCTGGACAGATTAGATGGTCGACCACGGCCTGGGTGACTGCCTTGAGGTTTTGGGCTAAGATAAAGACCTCGCAAAGTAAGGGATTGGTGTACTATTGGAAGAATGATTCCTTTAAGAGTACTTGGTGCCAGGCCGTGGAGCTCTTTCTACGCCAGTTGGGTTTTCATCCTGACTACTGGGCTGGGAAGGAACCGGCTGTGGCTATGAAGGAACTTAGGTGCAGGCTGGAAGATAGGGAAGTACAAGGGGAGACGTCAGTAATTAGATCCGCCTATCATTTGGCAGATTATTTATTCTATATAAAACCTCGACCCTGTTTGTCTCCCTATCTACTCTCTTCTATTTCGCATAGGGGCAAGTACTTAATTATGTGTGCTCACCTTAATGCCCTGCCGACTATGATTTTGGAAGGTCGTTATCATGGCGTTAATTTTTTTGATCGGCTTTGTCCGTTCGATTACCAGCATGTAGAGACTATCTCATATTTTATTAAATTGTCATCTTTATGATGACATACCTTGTAAGTATCTGGTAGATGTCTGCCATAGATTCCTGGATCGCACTGATTACAATCTTTCTATCATGGTTCTGGCTGGCGTAGATCCATCTATTACAGTTGCGGTAGCCCAGTTTCTGGTAGCGGCTATAAACAAACGTACTTTATTTCTCCAGTTTAAGAATTCCTTGACTAGTGACAGTGAGTGATGGCACGCCTATGGAGCATTGAGTTGTTTCCTTACGGTGGTTGGGCTTATCATCCTACTTCTTTTGTATTCTTTTAGTATATGTGTTATGGGTGTTAATCTTATTATTTAGATAGGTTTGGTTTTTAATCTATTGTCTGTGATGTTTGTTATGCATGTTTTTTGGCCTAGGCCGCAATAAACAAACAACAATAATTTAGGATGTCTTTGTTGCTATTTGGGATTATGGGATTATATTTAAATTCAAACTGTGGTCACACAGGCCAAAGGTTTAGGGGAGCAGTACCATCTTGCCACTCCAGATTTCCCCATCTTCCAATAGTTGGGGTCTGCTCTAGTTTAACAAGTTGTTTTACATCTAACTCCAACAATTTTTATGCTGGCAGGATTGTCTCTAGTTGAGAACTTGCCCAGTCAAGACTTGACCCTAGTAGATGTGTTTAAAAGAGTCCTAGTTCTTCCATTTCCCCCTTTCTAATATCCGATATCTAATAAGGGATTGGTACTAAAACGTTTTGTGCTACTTAAATTGCACTCAGTTCCCTTATTGAACTTCTTAACCCTCAAATGCAAATGAGGTCACATGGTACCCCAGAAGTTGTATAAAGATTTATAGTGTTTTTTTTAGCAAACTTGTACCACTTCATATTACATGTATTTTTCAAGGATATGGGGTGCCTCCTCCCTCCTGGTTGTAGTTTTTAAAATTTCAGCGAATACTAGACCATTAATGCTGTACAATGAACCCTCATTAGAATTAATGGGGAAAATGAAAGCACCCAGGGTTGTGGGGTCATATTTGCAAACTCAAACACAATGTAGAATTTTGTCTGTTTTCATCATTTTCTGTGTGTATAGAAAAAATTCAATACAAGTGCATTGGGGAGTCAGTTACGCCCCAAGTAGAAAGCTCTGGTTACCAACTTACAACTGTTGCTTTATCTTTAGATTCTTTACATAGCAGTTAACCCTTTCATAGTGTGAAGCTTCAGTGATGTTTTTTTACTTGCAAGGTTGTGTTAAAAAAAATAACCAGTTAGGCTGAAGGGGTCATTTCAACCCCCCATTAGTTACTATGGCAGCTGGCTATTGAAATGCAGATGAGCTCCTAATAGCTCCCAATAGCTCAGGCTCTTGAAATGCAGGCAAGCTGTCATCATGGAGAGTTATCACATGCCTTATCTTTATTTGCTTATGAATCACCTAGATGTTATCTCATTTGCATATGAATGGGCTATCCATGACCCAAGGAAATCTGTTCACGTCTATTTATTCCATTGTAATGTTCCATACTTAGTTGAAAATGTTATTACTTTTGCAGTTTCTGTACATCTTCTTTGAATTGACCCCCATTTTGGGGAAATGAGTACCATTACTGGTGAGATTTTTACTGGTAACAGTGGGGGGCCCTAGTAACCTCATATGCTTTGTGTTGGCCATCTGTACCAAACACAATAAAAAATATTTTTTTATGTTAAACTGAAGTCATTTTCAAATCAGTCATATTTTATTATACCTTTTTATCTGTGATTTAATTGGTGTATCAGACCTCATAAGCAGGCTAATACAGAAGGTTTTAGAGCTAAAGGTTAAGTGCCCCCTCCAACCCCCGGCCTTCTGTATCAATTCAAAGTCTTAGTACGCACTCCGAAGGGGTTACTCAACTCTGCTCAGGCCTACAATTTTCCTGTTGTTTTACACACCCACTGGGACCTGTGGGCACTACTGCAATCAAAGCCAGTGCCCCACAACAGGCTGTCTCCCAGAAGAGTTTACAGCATTAAAATGAAACTTTGCTTGCTCTGCACAAGCTTAACTGTGTTCCCTTCATAGTTTACTCCCACACTCTTCCTTGAGCCTTTTTCTAGGTCACCCTTTCTTACAGAGACAGTCTGCTGTTCAAGTCAGACCTTCTCATTCAGATTCCCGTCCTGTATAGTTCCTATTTTTGTGAAGTAAATCTTATAACCCATCGTTTTTATCAAAGAAGAGAAAATTGCCCTTTTATGCCTAATTGTAACACTTGTTTGGTCAGTTATGGCTTTTTGATATCTTCTAAATTATTTGCAATGGTTGTTTGTAGGAGAGGAAACTTGGATCCTCCTTTTGCCACATGCACAGCCCCTTAGCAAGTTGAGATATAGAAGGCTTGTTGCTAATTATTAGTTGTAGAGGACCTACAGATCGTAGTTAAGAAGATATCTTTTAATGCATCTAGGAGGTAACCTGAAAAAAGAGCTCTGAATCTTGTTAGCTTGCATACACTTCTCAACAGGCATTGGTTGAATTAAAAGGTATCATCTTAGCTATTTTGTTTTGTCTCTCTGTATTTGGGACCAAGATGGCAACCACTCTTCAAGCCAGGGGTGGAAAACCTTTCCCCCAATGGAGTCATTTTGAAAGTTAGCACAAGCTCTGTTGGTAAGAGTTGAAGGATGGAAACCTGAGGGGCAAACTCAAGATGGGGTATGAGGGGTAAAGGAAGGAGCCACATCACGAATCTGATTCTCCAGCCTCAAGCACATGCCCTTATCTCTGCTTCCTTCTGAGTGTACTCCTTCAGTGCTTGAGGGTAGGGGTTGGCTTGTGGGCCAGAGCTGTAACTAATACATTATTGGGATCGAGATCGTCATAAATCACCACTCCAATGTGGTACAAAACAAAACTTTATTGGAACGGCACACCTTGGTTTTCTATTCTTGGCAGGATTATACTACACACACAGTATTATACAGATAGTCCCCAGATAAAGATATCTTACGTGTCCTGTGACTGGCCAAATCCTGGAAGCACGCAGGCTGATTCAGGGAAAAAACTGAGAGCCCTTTGGTGCTGGAGAGTAGAGCTGCTGGCGAGCGAAGACAAGTTGTGATCCGTGCGTGCAAGGTCTGGAAGGGAGTGAAACCACGTGATTCACCAACTGGTGACCACTAGCCTTCACCCAAAGTCATGTTGCATGACCAGGTCTCATATACAGTTCTGAGGTACAGGTCAGTAATAGCCAGATGCCATGTCATGGTGACATCACACAGTTCTTTAGCACATCAGAAGAGCGTCTTCCTGGGCGGGAGGGCCCTGAGCATATTAACATCCTTATCTTTCCTTGACTGTTCTTTTCCTGGCCTGGAAGTCAGTAGCAGAGTTGCAAATGTCCCACTTGTCTGTTCATAATGGGTTTCATTTGTCAACTCCAGTTGTTCAGCAGGAGGCTTTGTTAAGCATGTGTGGCGGTGCCAGGAGAAGATACTTGTCTGGCTATGTCTTTGTGAATATGCTGCTGGGGCCTTATCCACATGTTGAGTCATCTCAGCTTGAATTCCATCACAATCTCAGGCCTGCTGGCTGTTCTGGACCATCTCTCTGCTCTTTGCCTTTGCTTGACCGAAGTTAGGTCTGGCTTCCTTTGTCCAGGCCAGGAGAACATAAGATATCAATAACACTATATTCTATTGCCACAGAGCAAGGAATTGGAAAGAACCCAAATAAAAACTGTCCATGGGCTGCTTTTGACCTGTGAGTAGAGTGGCCAATACCTACCCTTTAAAAGATGACACTTATGAAAAATACATGGTGCAGGGCTGCACTGGAACCACTGCAGCCCTGTACCATGCATTTTTCATAAGTGTCCTCTTTTAAAGGGGAGGTATGGCCACCCTACCCGTGAGCCAGGAGTTTCCCATCCTTGCTCTACACCAGGGGTGCGGAAGATTTTCCTGCCCAGGGGGTCACTGTGAAAATTAGTACAAGCTCTAAGGGCCACATAAAAGTTGGGGGCAAGCATGCTTAAGGGGTGTACTCAAGACGATGAGGGTCCAAATCATGTGTCTTTATCCTTGTGTGCATGCCAGCATCTTTACTTGCTTACCCAGAGCTCAGTCTTTCAGTGCTTGGCAATAGGAACTGGTTCCAGGGGCCAGATCCAGGAACTGGAAAGGGACAAATAAGCCATGGGCTACATTTGGGCCCCGGGCCTAAGGTCCCCCAGCCCTGCTCTAAACAATAGTATAGGGTAGGGGTGGGCAATGTTCCCAAGCTCAAGAGCCACATACCAAAATGTTCCTAATGCAGAGAGCCACAAGCTTCTTTACATTGATCACAGCTTCCCTTGAACCCAGGGGTGGGAGCAGGGGCAGGGCAGTGTGGCTTCCGCCAATCCCACCCTATCCCTTCATGTCAAAGTTCCAGTTCCCAGGCAATCCTGCAGGTTTGGGCAGTGACAATAGAGGCTCAGAGCACACTGACACTGCACCTGCAGTGCCTAGGAACTGCCAGCAGCAGCAGAAATGGTTCAGCTTCTGTTGTTCCTGAGCCACGGTACAGGCACCCGAGAGCCGCATGCGGCTCCCGGACCACCATTTGCCCATCTCTAGTATAGGGTATATGACATTACAACTGAATAGTTCTTCCTCATGTAGTACCGGCAGGTATAAATACGAATCATTCAATTATAGTCTCCCATACTGTCTAATTGAGATTTGAAATGCATAGAGCAGGGATCTTGTCATCTTTGTACTGGACAAAGTTAAGGGCTTGTTTGTTAACGTCAGGCACGACTTAACTTTTCTGACAAAGAACAAAAACATGTCTAATAAAAACATGTCTAATAAACAGTGGAAGTTAGGAAGAAGTGTGTTACTCTAGTGGGGAAAAAAATCTCATTCATGTACAGTGCTGTAAGTACCTTGTTTTTGTTCCAGCTACATGTAGTTATAATATATAAATGATTGTCATCATAGCCATTGTTCATTTCAGCAAAATGCACAAATACAAATGAAATTGTTCAGATTAAATGCTGTGATTTCCTGCCCTTTTATTCCTGAGGGAACAATGTGTCAGTAAGGGAGTAAGTCATTGTGAGAGCATGCTATGCCTGTAGAGGCTGCTACTGTACCTGCTGTTTAATGGTAGGAAAAAGAAATACTCCTCTGAAGAGCAGTCTCTCAAGAACAGGATTCAGCAGAACACATAAGTAAAGACTGTAGATCTCTTCCCTCTCCCCTCCCCCAAGCATTGACAAATGGAAAAACAGAATTGGTCAATTGCTTTGCTAATAGGTGGTGTGTTTTCTGTTGAACTTTACCACACTGAGATTTTGTATTCATTTGAAGTCACCCAGCTAGATTAGTGTACTGAGCAGCAATCAGAACTGGGGGACAGAGAAATGGTGTTCTGTTCCTTCTCACGCTTACAAAATTTAGAGATCTCAATCTTGATTTTTTTCTTTTCTTTGCTCTTTTTTCATCCTGCAGCGGTGGGAAAGAGGAATATTGATGCAACCATCTAGGAGTTGTAATTCTTAGTTTCCCAGCAGCCTGTCTTATGTGTATCTTTTAAAAAGAAATGCCGTAGGACATCATCCTGAAATGGGTTAGGGCCTGTGGGACTGGGCTCCTGCATAACAGAACCTTGACATCCTCAACCTCCGTTTTAGATCATGAACTTGAGTAGCAGAATGAAAACTATTGAAGTCAGTGGGAGTCCTGGTGCATCCGAGGGGAGATGTAATGCTAAGTGATCCTGTCTGTCGAAGTGGCAATGTTGCAGGCACTTGCATGTTACGGTGTTTTTCTGCTTATAGTAATTGTAAAGGAATAAATATTGGAGTAACGGTGTTAATTTAAATGCTGGTCTACACAGAATCACTTTAAAAGAGGTCATTTAAAGTACAGGGGCATTCTTCTTCCCATTATCTGAAATGAATTTACATTACATTAAACAATGTAATTAAAATAAGTGTGCAGTTCTGTGTAGAACTGCGATGTCTGCTCATTCAAAATATTACTACTAGCCTGAAATTCAAGGGTGAATGAGTCTTGTTGCTGACTGGGTTTGCACTCTTTAGATGGTTCACTTTTCAGTTTCCAACTGGACTGGCTCTTAATACTTACCTGCTCTACAAACAAAAATGTACTGCCCCTAAGTGGTTTCTCCCTGGGCTGCCTTTCTTGCATGTGAAAGAACACTGTGAATACATTTGTTCTGTAGGGTTTTATGCCCCATTAAGAAAAATGCCAGTTAGTTTACACACCAAAACAAGTTGTTTTGTTTAAAAATAAATAAAACACTAACACACATTGGATTACTATTATTTTTAAATTATTTAGCAGCTTTTTGGGTGAGGACTTCCACCTTCCCCTAACATTTCCAACTTTAGCATTGCCTTGTAGCTAGAATATGAAAAGTGAAACTGACTAGACAGCTTTCACTGTGCAATGTTGAGGAAGTGCAAAAAGTAAACTAACATAGTATAGCTGGTCAAAAGTGAATGAATTTTTAAATGATTTCTTCATCGGTAATTTACATTGGTAATTTTGTTAAAGAAATTCCCCTTAAAAATATTATTTTCTTAACCTGTTAATCCTTTCAAAAGAAATGTAGTCTCCATAATGACAGGCATTTATTTTAAAAAAGAAAAAAGAGTTTCTTAATATATGATAGTTTTCTAGGCCCACATTCCTCCAACCAGTCGAAGTTACTTTGGATTAAGTGGTTTGAGGATTGCAGGTCTAGTCTCTAGTTAGGAAATCAAACTGTAATTATCAGCAGAAAGAGGGATAACTTGTATTGAAAGAGGGGGGAAATTTAAAACTGTGAATTGGCAAGTTATTTGTAGACATGGGCATTAGAGAGAGCTTTAATTATGTTTGAGTTTAAATTTATATTTTTAAAGATTTGTGACCTTAAATCAGAGATCTAGCTGAAATAGAGATTGGAATAATTTCTAATTCCCCCCCCCAAGATTTGGCCCTGGCTCTTCACAGTACTAATTTGCCTTTGTTTTTCAGGCATCCTACAAGCTTGTCTTCCCCATCAACAGTGCATATGTGTCACTGTATACAACTTGGAAAATCATTGAGCTTATGAAAGAAAAGTCTGCAGTGTCAGACTGGCTGTCTTCTGTTAAGTCATTGCTGCCTGTTACAACACAAGTCCCTTCTCATGTTTTCCTTCTGTTGGCTTACCTCCTGGTTCAAGAAGATGGAGAGAGTCTGCGTGAAGTACTGATGACCACTACTGAAATAGCCAAGGCAGATTCATCACAGGTAAGAACTTGTGTTAATTGATGATCTCAGCTCATTTTTCAGCAATGTTTATGTTTAGTACATTCTTTGTGGTGGATTCTGTGTGGTCTTGGGTTTGTGTACTATCTCTTCACTAGCTTGTGTGTCTTGGCACCAGCCCTGTTCAACTATTATATCAACGACGTGGCACCTTTAATGGCTGACCCTAGGTACTTCACCCCTAAAATAGCTGACAAAATGGTTGGTTGCCTTTTATTCGCAGACGATGTGGTCCTGTTGTCCCAAACACAGGTAGGCCTAAAATGCCAGATAGAGGCCTTTATGCTATTCTGTAAGACTATGAAACTTACTATTAACACTCATAAATCAAGGGTAGTGGTCTTTACTGCCAAAAGGCAAAAATATAATTGGGTCATCCAGGGGCAAGAGTTTCAGCAAGTCCCTAGCTACCGTTACCTGGGCCTCTTGTTCCACCAATCAACTCAGTGGAAGTGCCATGTCCAGCGTGCTATCTCGGCCTCAAAGGGCCCCTCCAGGGCTTTGTTGGGCTTCTTTGCCCGGACAGGCAGATCAGCAGTTATGCCTGCCATTAGGACTTATAACGCAAAAGTTCAGGTGCAGGTTTTGTATGGGGCGGAACTTTGGGCCCCCCTTTATGCCACAAACCTAAATGCGACACAGGCAGGGTTCTTGCGGACCCTTGTGCACGTACCCAGAGGCACACCATATGCAGCCGTTAGAGCAGAATGTCGCCAGCTTAGCTGGCAACAGACTGCAATGGAACGTGCCTTTGGTGCAGACTGTTGGATCCTCATTCCCCTGTGCTTTTGCGTGCCATAGGGATGGATGCCTATTGCAACCCATGGCAGGCTAGTATCCAGAAAGCTTTGACCCACATGGGGCTTTCTTTAGAATACCTTGCCCACAAGCCTTTCCCAGCCATAGTGCAGGAGATTAAAAGTAGGTCTCGGGACATCTATAGACAAAACGAAGTGGCCAAAATTGCTGATTCCCCACACATGTCATTGTACCCCTTTTTTATCCCTGATTTGGGCCAGATGGCAAATTATATGCAGGTACAGATCCCAACTCGTGGGAAAAATTTAATCCTAGCTGCCCGCTGTAATGCACTACCCTCCCAGGTCTTGGAGGGGCGGCTAGCAGGCACTCCTTTTGCTGCAACGCTCTGCCCTTTTGATAGGCAGGGAGTGGAGACAGTTGGCCATATGGTGCTTAACTGTCACCTCTATGACAACTTAAGATATTTATACCTGAAGGAACATCTAGATAAATTTCCGGGCCGTTCCGAACTAGAGATCCTTTCATTTCTGTTGGATAGCTCAGATAAAAATATCCTTAAATCTATGGCTACTTATTTGATTTATATAACCCAAGCTAGAGATAATTTTCTGGCTTTCAAAAGTAGTCTAAATTAAGTTAGTCGATTCGGTCTATGCTAATATTCTGCTATGCTAGCTTCTTAATCCTTGATATATGGTAAATATACGATTCCCGTTTCTTTAGGAGATTTGTTTTCATGAGCCTGTAATACTTACTGTTATACTAATTGTATTGTATTATTTTATTTTCACATGATGATATTGTTAATACGCTATGACCAAAGGCTACGCGCAACAAATAAATCTATCTATCTATCTATCTAGACTGTACTTAATTTTGATTATGGACTCGAACTAAGAGGGAAAAGAGTGGTGAATAAGTCTTGAGCCATATAAAGATACTGAAAACTCTTTTTAATTCTTGAAATGAGCTTGAGTTTTCTATGTAGCTCGTGCGTGTGCGTGTGCGCGTGCGCGTACACCATTCACTTTTAGTTTATCATAAAATCTGGCACTTCTGAATTTTTACCCGACTTTGTAAATAAGAATGCTTAAGCCAAATTTAGTTTTAAACGTACCCAAACCAAATTTTAAGCATACCCAAACCAAATTAAAAACTGCCTATCTACCAAAAAAATAAATTAAAAAATAGCCATAATATTTTTTTAAAAGTGCTTTTTTAAAGTTTAGCAGTTTTATTCCCTCCTTCATGTGTCCCTCTCACACACATCCAGTCCCTCCACTCTTTGCTTCCACCTGCACCCCTGAGTGACAGGCAGCCCAGGGTGTGCCTCACTGGTGGTTGCTTCCTGGGTAACCTCCAAGCCATGGCAGGTGCTCCCCAGCGTGTATACTGACAACAAATGCTATGTTCATCTTCAACGAGCTCTGGGATTTTCACTTATGTGTGATAAGGATAGATACTCTGGGACAATCTGCCTCCTGCTCTATCACCGCTACCCACCCAATCACCAGGTCTGATCTCCCCACCTTTCATTGTTTTAATGACAGTGACACCAGTGGCACCGCCTACAGCACCAACGGCACCACCCCTGGCACCAATAATTCCACCCCAGCCCATACAGCGGACTCCTTCAGGGCTAGCCACCTTACAGGGATTATTGTACCAGTAGGACTTTAAAGATACCCACCCACCCCATCCACCAGTTCCCCACTCTGATTGAGACACTGCAAAAGATGGCTTCTCTTCATCCTCTCCCCTCCTTGACTCAGATGAGACAGTGGGCTCCCCACTCAATGACTTGTCTCTGATCCGGCGGCCGTGCTGGCCACAGAGGATGTTGGGGTATTCCACACGATGTTGAAGAGGCTAACTACTACAACAACAAGCTACTGCTACAGAAAACAAACAAGTGTTCTTAATTTAATACAAAAAGGACAAATTGTAAGATAGACCAGTAGAGCACACAAGACACAGAAATCCAAAATAAGCCCAACGTTTCGTCAGAAAAACTGGTTTCCTCAGGGGTGTTCTTAGGCTTCTTACTGGTACATTGTAAATATTGAATCTAGAAATACAACAATATGAACAGTATCAAGAAGATAGTGCCAAAGGGTAATTGCAAAAAATCTCACAGACAATATAAAATACGCTCTAAATGGTGACTGGTCATTATAATGCTAACATCCATAAATAATTACTGTTAAGTATACAGAACGATCAACTTTCAGAAAAGTGTCACATTGCAGCATCTAAATATAAGTGGTAACCCAAGGAGCCTCTTCCATAAAAGAGCCTCGTCCATAAAAGAACGTTTTTTGTATAGGCGAGTAAGTACTGCCAGCTGATGATATGCGGGGGCCGTGTCATGGTAATGGGCTACATTGGATGGTAGTCTGCTTAAATAAATTCATTAGATTTTCTTTTTGTACCTATTAAGATCCTGAAGAAGCGAAATTTGATTCCAGGACATATCAAGGAAGGTTTATTACCATCCTAAAAAACTTTACAGGTATCCTTATCTTCGGTAGGCTAACCCCGTCCCCAATTACCATGTTCGTTCTCACTAACGTTTTGTTTAACCCTTTTATGGAAGAGGCTCCTTGGGTTATCACTAAACCCATTATTCTGACCAGTCACCATATACAGAGTATTTTATATTGTCTGTGAGATTCCTTGCAATTACCCTTTGACACTATCTTCTTGATACTGTTCACATTGTTGTATTTCTAGATTCAATATTTACAATGTACCAGTAAGAAGCCTAAGAACACCCCTGAGGAAGCCAGTTTTTCTGGCGAAACGTTGGGCTTATTTTGGATTTCTGTGTCTTGTGTGCTCTACTGGCCTATCTTACAATTTGTCTTTTTTGTATTAAATTGAGAACGCTTGTTCATTTTTTGTAGCAGTAGCTTGTTGTACTTGATTTTATACTGCTGCTGTATACCTATTATTGTTGAAGAGGCTGAGTACTGCCATGCCTCAGGCGCCAAAGCGAGTTATCAAGAAGACCCCCCCACTGGTCCGGTGTTTGAGATACTTGGAGGAGGCGATACCAGAGGTATAACGTTGCCTATTTTTTGGGAACTCTAAGATCCATCAGGCACTGTTTGGGAGTCTCTATCTTCAGCAACACCTGTTAGCAAATTAGCAGACAGTTTCTACAGTAAACCCAAGGAAGGGGCATCATACCCTTGACTCCCTTGTTGTTATAGCAATGGCTACACAAAGCTCTTGGTCTGGGGCTATCCAGACTTCACCCTCGGATAGGGAAGGCCATTCTCGACATCCTTGGATGCGAGGCTTTTTCCTCAGCGACCCTTTCCCTGAGAGCAGCAAGTTACCTTTCTGCGATGTGTGGATATCCGCATTGGCTGTGATCACAAACTGCCACTACCACTGGCCCTGCACACTTGGCAGCCCTACAAAGAGAGGGTACATAATTGGCACAGTTTCAGTTGATATCAGTAATGCACGTCAGACTGTGCTATTCAAAGCATGGACTTGGCTATCACTCTGTGATGCCACGCCTGGCTCAGGTCAGCTGTGCTATGCCCAAGAATAAGACCAGGACAAAAAACCTACCCTTCAGTGGCGTTGGACTCTTTGTTAAATCTACCAATGACACGCTCTCCAAAATCGAGACATGTCAGACTGCAAAAACAGCGAGGGCTGTTAGGGCAATAAAGAAGAGGTACTACTTCATACAAGCCTTTTATTCCTACTGCCAGAGGGCTGCTTCTTCCTCATTCCAACAGAGCTGGTTCCTGCACTCTCAACAACAATCCTTTGCTGTGCCATTTAAGAGGTTCACAAAACCCAAACAAAAGAACAGGTCACAGACCAGTTCCTCTTCAGGCCCACAGCCCAGGTCATGAGTTTAACACTCCAGAGGTTGAGAGAGAGCTTGTCTCCTCCACTTTTCTGAGACCACATGAGCCAATTTTGTGAAGCCTCGTCTAATATCACCACAGAAAAATGGATTAAAGAAATAATCCTTCATGGCTATGCCACGTAATTTGAACAGATCCCTTAATCCCACTCCCCTTCCCTGTCACTAGTTAGGAACCCATCTCATAAAGCAACACTGTTACAAGAGTTGCACACCATATCCTATTCTCCTTCAGGCAGTGGATGAAACTACAGCGTGCACCAAAAGGTGTGCCATTTGAGTACCCACAACCTACACTCACTATCACCATGGACACCTCTCTCCAAGGCTGGTGAGCTCAACTGAATTCCCTCATGGCAAATGGCCTTTGGACTTTAGAGGAGAAGCACCTCCACATCAACATTCTCGAGATGAGAGCCATTTGTTGGTCCCTCAAGGTGTTCGCTTAAGATATCTCCAACTTTGTAGTTTGGATAGTAACGGACAACACTGCGGTTATATGGTATTTGAACCACCAGGGCAGAACCAAGTCCTCAACTGTCAGCAGATGCAGAGTAACTTTGAAACTGGTTTATGGGCCAGGGCATGACTGCTATAGCCATTGCAATACTCCTATATCACTTTGCTCCTATACATTGCTCTATATTGACCTCACTGGAGCCATTGTAAGGAAAGTCAGTTTTCTCACATCCTACTGTATGATTGTTCTGGAAAGACCACACCAATACTTTTCCTCCAGTTGCTCCCACCATGCCTTAATGGAATGCAAATTTGGTCCTTGCAGCTCTTATGGACTTCCCCATTCAAGCCTATGGCAAGGTATTCCCTGGAGTGCGTTTCTATGAAAACTGTGACTGTAGTAGCTTTTATCTCAGTAAGAAGAGTGAGTGAACTAGCGGCTTTGTGGGTCTCTCCTCTGTACATCACATTCCATAAGGAAAAAGTGGTCCTTCTTTTTTCCCTAAAGTTGTGTCTCTTTTTAATTTGAATCAAGCTGTTTTGCTCCATGTATTCTTCCCGAGGCCACATGTGTCCATAGCAGAGACAACTTTCCATACACTTTACCTTAAAAGGACATTATCCTTTTATTTGGAACGCACCACATCTGTTAGAGCTACTAACTCCTCTTTATTTCCTATGGAGGACAGTACATAGGAGTAAATGATAATCTTGGATATGAGACTAGGTGGACTACACTGTATCCATACTTGTTACACAGTTGCAAAGAAGGAACCTTCACAAGGGCTGAAGGTTCACTTTCGCTGAGCTTTGGCAACTTCCATCGTTCATTTCAGACATACACATCCTGGACGTTTGCAAGGCAGCCACTTTGTCCTCTCTACATATTTTCACCAGGCATTACTCACGAGACCTGGCTGTACGTTCTAACTCTCAGCTTTTGGAAAGGCAGTCTTTTCTCCACTATTTTATTGGGTTTTCTTTTTCTTCTTGTCCCTCCTCCAGTTTTGAGGGACTGCTTTATGCTCCCCCATAAGTGAGAATTGTAGAGCTCCTCAAAGAAGAAATAAAAGTTATTTACCAGTAGCTGAGTTCTTCAAGAAAATTCCACATATTCTCACTAACTGCCCATCCTTTACCTCTGCTTGGAGAGGATTATATGTTTAATAGAGTCCTGCTGTTTCCGGGTTGGGGTTAGAAGGAACTGAGGCGGGAGAGGCGCTACTTCCTTCTTTATTCCTTCTCCTCTCATTAGACTAAAAGCCCATACGGAGGAGAGGGGAAGGGGTGGGAGGTGAGACCTTTGCCTTCTTCCAGACTGTTCTATACAATCTGCCTGGATACTGCTGACAACGTGGGGGTGTCCAACTGATGCCTGCGGAGCAGGGATTCCCATAAGTGAGAATACGTGGAGCTCTCTCGAAGAATTCAGTTACTGGTAAGTAACTTTCATTTCTGGGAAGTGAAATGAATTCTGGGGAGGTAGCTGCTTTAGCTATCAGATCCTAGCAGGTGGCTGAAAAATTCTCATATTCTTTTGTGGCAGCTCCATCAGTATTTTATGAAAGCTATGTTTCTACTTCATCATTAGGAAAGGGGTTTTCAGTAAATAGGGAAAGTAAGAAAAATGGCATTTAACCTGGTTTCAGTTAGAAAGTGGTCATAGGCTTTCATCAAATGCCAGCAAAAAAGGAAATGGCCACTTAAAATTTTTATCCGACAGTACTTGTGCAGCAAACTTTGATTTTCCACATCTGTTATCTACACATACTGCGCTGTATATAAAATCACTGTGAACAGCATTTCCAGCAGCATATGCATGCAAAAGCAACTGTGACTCCGTTATTAAACTGAGAAAAACACTGATAAGAGGAGGATTTAAGGGTATTATGCAGGACTTCCCTTGTGTGTATTCCGGTGAAAGTGTTGAGTTTGTTTGCCAAAGAGTGCGTGGTAGAAAACAGCTGTGAAAAACTGAGGAGCATTCAAACCAGTAGCACTGGACAGCAAGTTACTGGTCATTTCCTTTCTCAGTACCATTTGTTGAAAGAATTACAGTACTTTCCAATTTTTATGTTAAATTTTTTTCCTTCATTTTTGAGTAAGAGAATAGAGCTGGTACCTGCAAAAATGGAAATACTCATTGGGGTGCGGTGTCATCAATATGCTGATGACACCCAGCTTTACCTATCTTTTTCATTGGACCCATGTCCGGCAGTCTCGGTGCTTACCGGGTGTCTGCCAGCCGTGGGGGATTGGATGAGGGCGAATCAACTAAAACTGAATCCCGATAAGATGGAGGTGATGCTGGTGGGTAAGGCGGCAAGGGTGACGTCCCCCATCAGCGATGGGGTCTGCCCTCTGCTGGTTCCCCAAGAATGCTCCTTGACTCGTGGCTCCACTTGGATGATGTGGTGGAGTCTGTGGTAAGAAGTTCTTTTCGCCAATTACATCTGGTGCGTCGGCTTCGGCCGTATGTCTTGGACTCTGACCTGGCCACTGTCATCCATGCTTTCATCACCTCTAGGCTTGACTACTGTAACACACTCTGTGTGGGGCTATCCATGGTGACAGTTCGGAGACTGCAGCTGGTGCAGAACGCGGCGACCCATCTCCTGGTGGGACTGGGCTGTCGGGAACATATTACACCGGTTCTTTGGTCTCTGCACTGGCTGCCTATAGTCTTCTGGGCCCGATTCAAGGTGTTGGTGCTTGCCTATAAAGCCCTAAACGGCCTTCGCCCGACCTATTTGGGGGACCGCCTCACCCCCCAGGTCCTGGATTGGCCCCTGCGGTCATCGGGGGGTGCTCTCCTCGAGGCCCCTGAGTCTGCCAGGGGGCCACGATGGGGAGGGCCTTCTTCGTGACTACTCCACGACTGTGCAACTCCGTGCCGGTGGAGGCCCGTTTGGCCCCGAATCTCCCCTCTTTTTGACGCTGTTGTAAGACGTGGCTGTTCCGCCTGGCCTTTGATGAGGGGAATGGGTTAGGGTGGGGGGTGGTTTGGGATATTATAATTCCTCCTTGTTTTTGAGTGTGTTAAGTGTTTTTATTGATGAACTGTGAGCCACTCAGAGCTGCCTGTGGCAGGATGGGCAGGGTAAGAAATTTTAAAAAATAAATAAATAAAATAAATTGCAGTACCTGACATGTCTCGGGTAGATCAGGCATTAAACATCTGTTGTTTATTTATGCACTCTATTTATATGTTTACATTTATAAGCCACCCTTTCCTGGAGGCTTAGTGCCTGACAGGTTACCCCAAAAGCTGCTACCGAATTTCTGGTTTTCCATTACTGATTCAGGTAGTGGTTGAGCACCTTAAAGACTACCCCAAATTTGGGTATTACCCATAGGTACAAAATTAGCTACCTGTTGCAGCTCTGTAAGAGAACTCTTGTGTTTGCAGCTATGCAGTAACAGAAGAATGTAATTTTACTACTGTGTGGTGATATATATCTGTGGGATACTCTTATTTTGAGGGAATATATTTGTAGAATGCATGAAAAGTTTAAGGATGGTTTTAAGAAAATAAACCAAATGTTTATTTGTGAAGAAATTCTTAGTGTTGCGATAATTGTGTGGGTTCACCATGGCTTGGGTTTGCATTTCAGAAAGAGTACCTTGCTTGAAGGTATAAAAAATAAAATACTCAGGGTGCAAATCCACCATCCATTGAAGTCAATGTCTCAGCTCCCATTGACTTCAGTGATGGAGGATTTGCGCCTTCTGTGTAACTAAGTCAAAACCTATAGTGTTAAACCAGTATTTAATTAGTGTAGCAGAGGGTGCACTCCTCCGTCCATAAAAGTCAGCGGCCTAGCTTTTGTTGACTCTGGATGTAATCCTTCATCCATTAAAGTGGAGAATTAAGGCCTTGGTTATTACTAGTTTAATGGTTAAAGCATGGTAAGAGGAATGGGGGGGTGTAGTTCTCTTGAGCAAATAGTGCCTCTTTTTCCCCCATGTGTAAATGAGGCGAATAGTTCTTGGGGTCCAGAGAGGGTTAAATACCTTTTGTAACAATGCTGTCTGAGACCTTTGTTTGTGAACTGATACAGAAGTACAGTATAAAGTGTGGTCTTCAAAAGTGCATTTTTGTACTAATTTTCAAAACTTCAAACACTACATGTTAGCTGGAAAAAAAGACTTCCAGATTGTCAGCTGTTTACACTTCAGCTATATAAAATAGCCAGGCCATTCCCTTTTGGAGTTTTTTTCTTTAGCTCTGAGCAGTATGAGGTTAGAAATAGGCCTGTCTTATTTGTGTTCTTACCAAATAAATACAAAGATCCAAACGCAAGAAAACTGTGAAAAGGCTGCTAAGCCATGCCTGGGTTCTGATGAACTCATAAATCACTCTGTCTGCCCTCTTGTGGTTACCAGGATGACCTCAGAATCCCTTGATGTCTGTAGACTTCCATCTTACAATTATCTGTATAGTCTGTCCTATCTTCCTGTCTGCTTCTCTCCTTTTAAATTCAGGCCAGATTTATACAATGTTTGTACACATCTGTATAAATTTTAGACCAAAAATAGATACCGTGCTTCATAACTTAGGAACATAAGAACTTTAATGCTCAGTAGGTCAGCAGGCACTGAAAGAAGCCCAATAAATTTTAAAATGCCCATGTTGGGGAAGGAAGAGAGAGAGTTGTTACACATTCTAGAATCTCCTCTAAGGTACAGACATGCTTTCTTTACCAGTTTCCTGAATGGAATTCCATTATGTATACTAGTTTTTAGAACAGGAATTGCCAACCTCTTGATTTGAGACTGTTGTCTTAGCTGCTTATTGTGTAAAAGCTTTTTGAATGCAAGTCTCAGTACTCCATGCTCAGCCCCACTTGTCTTTTCATTCTCAAGCTGTGCTTGTGTGGCTTTGGGACTTTTGCCTTACATCACTACTTTCTAGCAGAAGTATGTATGTCTCTCTCTTAGGAGTGTATGCATACATGGACTAACAAAGATTTGGAGGGCACATTAATTCCTTTCTGGGGGGGAGTGATGAAATTATTTTTTATTCATCGTTTTGAGACGTTTGGCTTTGAAACTTTGGGATTTTAATCACTTCTTCTGTTTGTCTCTTTTCCTCTTAGCTTTGTATTTGATTTTGGTTGTCTTAATTGGTAATGATCTCCCTTTTTGTAGTTATGGGTTTTTTCCTTTTTTTTCCCCTGGAGTATTTTGTTCTTTCTCATTTTTAAATAAGTTTATTTATTTGGTGGGCTTGAACTTTTGTTTCTGATCTTTAAAATATTAACATTTTTGACAGAGTAAGTGTGAAAAGTGTGTCTCAGTTCATTTGGAAAGACGTGATGACTGTTTTCTTTCTCAGGCATGTGATGACAGATTTAAATTTTAAATAATAGATTTAAATTCAGTAGTATTTATGGCTATCATTCTGGAAGAGTTTGCAGATTCCTGCTTTGGAGTTACTCTCTTGAGAGGTGCTGTAGGGGAGGAAGCGCCGGCTGGCCTTTGAAACTGACAGGCCCCACCTGGGACTACTGTGGAGCTGGGCTCCACAGAACTCTGGACCAGTACATCTTCATTTCAAAAGCAGCTTCCCGGCCACGGCACCTATCGGAGCACTGTGGGGGGGAAACCCCAGCCTGCCTTCAAAACTGACAAGCCCTGGCTGAAGCACTGTGAAGCCGGGCTCTGCAGCACTCCCAGCTGGGGCGTGCCAGTTTCTCTAGGTAATGCTCACCTTTTGGGGCATCAGACATCCAACTGATCCTTGGGTAGCCTGATGGGGTGCTCAAAAATATGGGTATTACCCATGGGTTCTAATTTTAGTACCCGTTGCAGCTCTACCCTGAATTGTAGATGGGATTCCAGGGATTGACTACCCTCTGACATCATTTCCCTCCTTGATTTTCATGCCCACAAGAGAGAACCACCTACATATGTCACTTTGGAAAAAGACCCCTGTGTAAATGGAGAAGTGGTTTGCTAATGCTCCTGTAGCCATAGTGTTATGTCAAGTAAAAAACAGATGAGCCTTTCAGGAAGTACCAAGGCAAAGATAAACAGAATGCAAACAAAAGTTGTGAATTATACCCATCTCTTTCTGTCTGGAGTCTTTCTATTGTGCCATCCGTGAAATGGAAAGTGGCTATTTGGAAATTTCTCTTACTAGTAGTAGTACCATGAGTTTATGACTCGAACAGGGAGGAGCTGTGTGGTTGTCATTTAAATGTGATTTAAAGTTCTTGGGTTTGCTATGCACAAAATTTACACAACTATCACTAAACTCATGATGGATGTATTTGCTTTCTCCCCTGTCTCCGGTGAACCTCTCTGATGGGTAGCTCTGCGCATGGCCGCTGGAAGCAGAAGATTGTAATCTCTGTTGCGCATGCATTGTGGAGCTAGCCCTCTGCTCTTCAGTCTTTCTTCTGCCTTCGGGCCGCACTGGCGCCTGAAAGACAAAAATTAGATAGGTTTCACAGTTAAACTTAGGTGAAAGGCTTGCCAGAAGGGGGTCCTCCCCACTATTGATTGCCCTGAGGGCAAAAGGGAGCGGAGCTAAAATAACCGCGGTACAGTGGAGCGCCGGCAAGGCTCAAACCCCGAGAGGGGGGGTTAGGGAGCCAGGCAAGCAAGTGGGGCCACACGGACAGCGCCAGCCAGCACCAACGGCAGCCTAAACAGTCCGGGCCGGTTCCCTCGCACGGTGCCTGGGAACGAGGGATCTGCAGGGGGTTTAGTTTAGTTAGGACCCCCTTGGAGGCTGGGTTCCACCCACCATCCCCCCGCTATAGGGAACAGCACCGCAAGCGGTAGCGGGTTCTGCCTGCATAGTAAGAAGTCGCCCAGACAACAGGCGGGGAAAGACACTGTCTGAGAACAGCTCCATCACAGAGCTGCTTCCAGCTGCAGGCTCTACTCCGGAACACAGACCCCCTGCTATGGAACAGCAGGAACACTCAGCTCCTGGTGACCAGACTCATCAGACCCATGAGGACGAATTGCAAATATCGATGGCCTCTATGGCCTCTACTATGGAGAAAATATTGCAGTCCCTGGAGAAGCTATGTGATCTGCATAGCAAGGGAATCCCGGGACAGCCCCCTCATCTCCCAGGAGTAAGGTTTTAGGAGTAAGGGGGGAAAACCTAAGTTAGGGCTGTCTAAAATCCAGCTAAAAAGGCCCCTAAAAGACAAAAGAGGCCACAAGGGGGATCTGCAGTTCAGGTATCCTCTCAGGCTTCTGGAGTCAACTCTGAAGCAGAGCAATCCAAAAAAAGGAGGGAAAACCTGCCCGGTAAAACCAGAAAGAGGCCACAAGAGGGAGCCATAGACCATATCTCCCCTCAGGAGTCAGAAGCCAGCTCTGAAGGAGAACAGCCTAGGAAAAGGCGGGAAAAGTTGTTAGCCATATTTTCCTCTGGATCAAGCAACGATACAGATTATGAGGGGGAGGAATCTGATCCCTCAGGGTCACAGGACATATCCTCAGACCCTCGTGACACAGACAGGCAATAGGCCCTGTTCTTGCAAGTGGCAAAAACAGTAGACCTTAAGGAAAAGACAGTAAAAGATGGTTCCTCTGATTCCCAGGAGGAGGAGGAGAGAGACTGTCTCCCCGCAATACATGGTAGGGAGCGAGGCATGCCACTGGATACGGCTTTTGAAAGGTTAATCTCAGAGGAGTGGAAACTGCCGGATAAGGCACATAGAATGAACAGAACTCAGTCAGTCCTGTACACTTTCTTTAGAAAGAAGGAAATAATAATAATTATTATTATTATTAAACATTTATAAAGCGCCAGTAGTAACCTGGCGCTGTACAGAACATACAATCAGATGCGGTCCCTGCCTGTGGCTTACAATCTAAAAGACAAGGAGGGGGAGACAAGGAGAGGGGACAGCGGGAGAGACATGGGAGAAGACAAACAAACATTCAGGCGGATGCGAAGTCTCAGGTACGTGTACTTGGCTTGGTTACAAGGTGGTCGGTAGCAGGAGTCAGCAGAGGAGGGCTGACAGTAAGAGCAAGGGGAAAGACTAGAGGGCATTGGGAAAGGCAGCATGGAAAAGGTGGGTCTTGAGGAGGGATTTGAAGGAGCGGAGGGAGGAGGCAAGGCGGATGTCGGCGGGGAGGGAGTTCCAGGCATGCGGGGCAGCGAGGGAGAAGGGACGAAGGCGGTTGGGCGAGCAGGAGAAACGAGGGAGAGCGAGGGAGGGGACAGAGGAAGAGCGGAGAGCGCGCGCAGGAGCGCGTAGGGCGATTAGGTCCGAGAGGTAAGGGGGAGCTTGGTCATGGAGCGATTTGAACGTAAGAACCAGGAGTTTGAACAGGATACGTTCAGGAAGGGGGAGCCAGTGAAGGGAGAGGAGGAGAGGCCTCCTCTCCCTTCACATAGAATGAACAGAACTCAGTCAGTCCTGTACGCTTTCTCTAGAAAGAAGGAAATAATCTTTAAAAATCCAAAAGTTAATGCGGCGGCAGTGTCACTAGCTAGGGAGACAGTCTTCCCCACAGAGGGGGACTGTTACCCTAAAGACAATGCTGACAGAGCAGTAGATGGAACCCTTAAGAGGGGTCTAGAGGCAGCTTCCACTGCCACTAGGGTGACGTAATGTCATCATACGTGGCCAGAGCGCTCCTCATTTGGATGCAGGAGGCGCAGGACCCAGAGGTTTCAGATTCCAGGGCCCAGGTACTCGCCTCAAGAATGATGCTAGCCACGACATTCCTCGCAGACTCGACTGTGGATGTGATGGGGTGGTCAGCCCGAGCAGTGGCAAGCTCGGTAGCAGCCTGGAGAAGAGTCTGGCTCTGATCATAGCAGGGTGACGTAACAGCAAAAAACCTCTTGGCGTCAGCCCCATACAAAGGGCAGAAATTATTTGGGATCTGCCTTGACAAGGTACTGACAGACGCAAATGATAAGAGCAAAAGTAAAAACCTCCAGCAGATGGGTACGAAGAAGAAGTTGTTTCGTCCCCAACGTTACAGGCCCAGACCAGCCTACGGAGGTTTTAAAAGGTACCAACAGCAGGCAAGAGAAGGGAGGAACAACTTCCCCTTTCAAGGAAGGGGAGGTAAGTTTCCTAGGTACAACAGGCAAAGAGGAAGGGACCCTCCCTCGGCCCAGTCTAAGCAGAATGCCTGACTATCGAGGGGATCAAGGGGTAGGAGGCAGGCTACAGCTTTTCTCAGGGCTCTGGAAAAAATCAGTCTCTGATAAATGGGTTCTAGACACCGTAACCCATGAATACCACATAGATCTGCTAAGAAGGCCCAAACAAAGATTCCTACCTTCCCCTGCCTCTACAAGACAAGAGAAACAAAGGGCCATGTCACAAGAGATTGAAAGATTCCTCGGCAATCAAACAATAGGAAAGGTTCCCATAGATCTCTTGCCAAAACAGGTGCAATGGGGAAGACTCCATATGAGACCCTTGCAGAGGCTGCTGTGGCCTATGCAACAAGTGCTAATATTGGGACTCAACCCATGGGTACGGATTCCCCCAGGGCTAGGTCACTCTTTGTCGTGGTGGTTAGGCCCTGAGCCATTTGCCAAGGGCGTTCCAGTCACAGAGCCAGTAAGGCAGACAATCACGATGGATGCCAGCCTCTCAGGCTGGGGAGCTCACTCCGGGAACTGCTCAGGCCAGGGGCGGTGGAGCAAGGCAGACCAGGCACACAGCATAAATTACTTGGAGCTGCAAGCCATATGTCTTGCAATGGAACAACTGGTTCCAGGGACGGAGAACAGATTTTGATTTATATGGACAATATCACTGCAAAGGCGTACATTAATCACCAGGGGGATTCCAGGTCACCGATCCTCCACAGGGAATTGGAGATTCTCTTCAGATGGGTCCAGAAGAATGTCACCTCCCTGAAAGCCCTGCACATCAAAGGAAAAGACAACGACTTGGTGGACTGGCTGAGCAGGCAAACGCTGGACCCACACGAGTGGTCTATGAACAAGGAGGTCTTCAAGGATCTCGTGGCAAGGTTCGGACTCCCAGTGATAGACCTGTTCGCCAACCCGCACAACACACAACTACCCAGATTTATGGCAAGAACCCAATATGTGACCGCGGAGGTGGTGGATGCGCTGAACCAGACCTGGCCAGCGGGACTCTTGTATGCGTTCCCATATCTTGCAGTTCCTTCAGGAGGGACTGGACAAGGGCCTTAAGCCAAGCACACGACAAGACAGGCAGCGGCAATAGGCTCGGTCCTGAAAGCGGTGACCAACAGGCAGGTGTCGACACACAGCCACGTCAGGCAGTTCCTTAAGGCAGCAAGGGCTCTATCACCACCAGTACAGCACAGATACCCTTCTTGGGACTTAAATTTAGTTTTGGATGCTCTTACTAGAGCGCCCTTCGAGCCGTTAAAACACATCTCAACCTATATGCTTACGCTTAAGGTAGTGTTTCTCATAGCTGTAACGTCAGCTAGGCGAATTTCAGAATTGGGAGTCTTATCAGTAGAGGAAAACTTCTTTTCATTTCTAGAGCAGTCGGTTGTGCTCAGGGTGGATCAAGCATTTGTTCCAAAGGTAAACCCTCCGTTCCATAAGAATCAGAGGAGATAGTGTTGCCATCCTTTTGCCCAAACCCTAAACATCCTAAAGAAAAGGCTTGGCATAAATTAGACGTAAGGAGGGCACTAAAAACGTACCTCCGTAGAACCCAGGAATTTAGGTCAACCTCGGCTCTATTTGTGAACATTAGACCAGGCTACAGGGGATCCAAGGCCTCGAAGACACTAATTTCAAAATGGGTGAAACAATGTATTCAGGAGGTCTATAGGGCAAAAGGCAGGGTGCCTCCAATTCAAATCTGGGCACACTCGGTAAGGAGCATAGCAACATCCTATGCTTTTAAAGCGAGGACTCCTTACGACGAGATCTGCAGGGCGGCCACGTGGTCGTCCCTGCATACCTTTGTAAAGCATTATAAGATAGATACCTACAAATCAGCAGACGCGGCCTTTGGGAGACGGGTGCTGCAGGCAGTACTGGATTCGTCAGGCGTGGTTTGCTCCCACCCATAAGGATGTCTAGCGCTTGGGTACATCCCATCGGAGAGGTTCACCGGAGATAGGGGAGAAAGAAGAATTGGTCACCTACCTTGGTGAATTCCTTTCTTCCTTGTCTCCGGGGAAACTCTCCGGCCCTCCCTACAAAGCAGCGCCAAAAAATAAAATAAAAATAACAAATAACAAAAGAAAGAAAGTAAGAAGCAGATACATTCATTAGCCCTCACTTAGGAGGGTTAAGATAGTGGGGGACAGGAAGTAATAGTGCCCCGATAGTCTAGTATAGCCAGAGTCCAATTTTTTTTATTTGTTTAGCCGTAGTCCATAACAATAAATAAAGAACCAAACATCACAATACTTGACAATACAAACAAGATCAATTATATAATCGCGTATTGTACAAATAGTTAAAACAGCTCGGCGCCAGAGAATAATTGGTTTATCGCACCATCCCTCACATATCAACCCCTCTCACATCATTGATTTTACAACCTAAATCCTTAAAAATAGGTGAGAAACAGGCATACCATGGGGAAATATACTCCCAAATAACCCCAAGCTCCATGATACCCCCAACAATACCCCCCATGTAAGGAATATCAGGTATCATGCCCTAGCATAAAGCGGCACATTTGACCTCTATGAGTATGCAGCCCCCCCTATGCTGCCAGCCCATTTTAGATAAATAAGGGCAAACATGTGATCACCATGGTAAAATCCTGTGTCATATGAAGGCGATACGGACTATATTACAATTTGGGAAGTTAACAGATTGCCTTGCCCATCTCGGGGCTTATGGCAGCACGCTTTACCCCTGCTATACATACTCTCACTTGGGCAACCCCAAGTGACGAGGCTTTAATAACAAAGCAAAAATATAACATTCCCATAGGAAATAATCATCGTTAATAAAACTAAACCAATGAATTAAAAAGCCAACATTAAACAGACATTAATATAAAAGTATAATAATAAACAAAATTTACATCTAAAACATCAAAACGCAGAGATTTCCAAAAGAGGTTAACAAAATTAAAAATAAGAATAAATATAAACCCGAAATTTCCAAAACCAATTATAGTACCTTTTATTTCTAACCTAGAATCAGTAAGGATTTTAAGGGGAGTACACTCCCCTAATTGAATTTAATACTGTACACACATAATAGAAATTGTGACACCTTCGCTGTGGTCTTCATAAAGGTATCTTCAAACAATTTTATCATAATAGTCTCCAGAGGACAGCCCAGAATACCATTAACCAGTGGTGCTATTAATTTCCGACGAGGGGTCTCATAGTATGGGCAATTGAGTACAATATGGCTCAGGGACTCTACCTGATTAAGAGGGCAATGACAAAAACGCTCAGCCAAAGGGGTCCCCAGGTATCTCCCCAAAGTTACTGCCGAAGGAAAATAATTAACCCGCGCTAAGAAAAAAAGCGTTCTCTTTAATGTCAACAACCCATAATCAAGATAAGCCCTTGGCTATCCCGACTCAGTTAGCAAATGCCTCAAACTACCATGGACCGAACTAGTGGTTAATACCACCCATCTCTCTTGCAGGCCCACATCCGCCAGCCTCTGCACAACCAGCTTCTGGCAGTTTTAAATCCCAAAGGAGCTAGGGATTCGGGAGAAAATCCCAACATATACGATTTCTTTCCCACACGCTGTACCCAACTATTTAGCCTTGTGTCTGTAATCACCAGACGCGTGAGCGGAGCTACCAGACCAAAATAAAGCTTTAGACAAAAAATGAGTACTCCCTTCCAGATCCTTTCTTCCAGAGGGATAATTCCACATTCCGAATAAAGGGCCATAGTGTTAACACCAGGGGGGGGCCGCTATTAAGGAGCACAAAAAACCTGCTTGTATGCGTTCCAAGATCTTAATTTTGTCTAATGCCCAGAGACAGGCTTCATACAATAACCGAGGTATGCATTTAAGTAAAAATACTCTTATAGCAGGCTTCACTAATTTCCCCCCATGTGAGCGAAAAAATGCCAACAAGGACTTAGAAAGTTGTTTAGCTTGGGAACAGGCATTTGAGGAGTGTACCGACCACGTGCCTGAAGAATGAAAGAAAAGTCCCAAATATTTATAAACCTTTACTTGCTCGAGCTGATTGGTAACCATAAACCACCTATGTTTTTTTAACCTGGTTGAGAATACCAACACTTAAGTCTTTGTGTAATTTATCTCAACCAAATTTCTGTGGCAGTAGTTTCCAAACAACTCCAAAGCACGCCTTAAGCCAACCTGCGTACGGGACACAAGGACCGTGTCATCTGCATATAACAGTCAGAAGATATGGATATTCCGTACCCTAGGAGGATGGCATCTTACAACAGGTAATTCTCTGATCAAGTCATTTAAATAAAGATTGAAGAGTACAGGAGCCAATACACACACCCTGTTTAATCCCTCTCCATGTCAAGATTTTATTTGATAAAGCCCCCTGTGAGTTCAGCCTGACCCTCATCTAAGTGTCAGTATAGAGCGCCCTTATCAGATGAAGCAAACGCCTATCCATATTAAGAGCATATAATTTTTCCCGTAGCTGTTCGTCTAGTATAGCAGTTAGTTTCTCTGTCACCCTTCACAGTTTTTTATAGGGCTGTTATTCAGTATGACTGCAACCTAATGCAGAGTTTGTTTGAGTTACTGGTTAGCAGTATTCAGTGGAAGTGGACGGTGGCCTTACAGCTTGGATACAGACTGAACAGCAGAGGGCTACCTCCTCGACGCATGTGTAACAGAGATTACAATCTTTTGCCTCCAGCGGCCATGCGCAGAGCTACCCATTGGAGAGTTTCCCCGGAGACAAGGAAGAAAGGAATTCACTGAAGTAGGTGACCAATTCTTCTTTATCTAGTGTCCTTTACATGGTCCACCATCTGGGAACAAGACAGCTGCAAGTCCTATTTATTTATTTATTTAGATTCTACCCTTCCTGAAAACCTCTCCTCCCCCCTCCCAAACTCGGCGTGGCTTACAATATACAAAAATATAAAAGCCAATAAAACCATGTAAAATTCCCATTAAAACCATTCCTACCCAACCCTCCAAATCCTCCCTGCCCACTAAAAGCTATTACTGCTACTCTTGGTAGAGATCATAAAATAGACCACATTGTCTTTGTAAGGGTTCAGTTTAAGTGATCTTGTGTGTGGGTTCTAAAGAGCAATCCCTCACCCCCGTTCTGTTCCAGTGCCAAGGACAGGCCACATACAATGTTGTCTGTGTTGATTAGAACACGGTACGTAATACAGTGGTCTGGACTAGCAGTACAAGCTTCTGGTTCATATATACTTAGAAACAGACCTTGTTTACCTGACTCTAGGGTGTGAATTCAGATTTGAGTTTTACCAAATATGACGATTAATCTGTCCAGTTTACATCCATCACAAATGATGGGTTGCCCTACCCTGCGTGAATTCCTGTAGGTGTGAGGTTGGGGACTTTTCTTATCTTGGGAGAGTACTTAGTTGGGCGAGGAAAAAGACTTAATGAAACTAGGCAGCATCAAGTTCCTTTGTTTAGGGAAGCATAAGTTAGCACCTGGCTGAAGTGGTTTGCTTTGGGGTGCAACATAATGTATCCACATGGCCAACAATTAGATTTATTAACATGTTCTGCATGCTCCTTTTTATTGCTGTCACAAGGGGCGTACAAATTAATACCCTGATGCTGTAGCTTATCGTTAGTCCACAGGAAGTCTCACTGGCTTGAAAGCTGAGGGCCTACAACAAAGCATTCTCTTAACTTTCCTAGCTATCTCCCTCCCTCCTCATTATTGAAATATCTATGTATTTATAGATTGTTTTGATTCTCATGTACACCTGGGTCCATTTTATCATAACCATTTCATAGTCATAGTAGGTCTGGTGCTATGGGCTGGCCACAGCTGGACAAAGCAGGAGGCTTGGATCCCCGGTTCTGTGGCATAGTTATATTGTCTTGTGAACCACCCTTCAGAACCATTAGATTAACTCATTATTATAGAACTATTATCATAATATCTGTAACTATTAAAATGCCTATAGCCGCGATGACAGGATATATGTTACGGCATATACTTTCTAATATGCCATTTTGTAGTTAACTATTTTTCGCTGTGTGGTAATAACATATGTAAGTGACTGTATGGATGGTATAGCAGTAACCTCTCTTATTCAGGCATCTTCAGGTAACTTATAGCAAATAATTAATATGTAAAGAAATCAGTAATACCTGTTTATATACGATGCAGTACAAATGATTGAAAAGGCCCTGAGTATGGAATGCAAAAAACAGTTCCTTGGAAATCCTACCTAGGATTGCTGAACTTAATTTTGAGAGATGCCTTTTGTTCCAGAAAAAACATTGTCTTGCAACACAAAAAGCCCAAAGCAACCATAACCTCAAAATGATGCTGTAGCTCTCAGTGGACGCAGCAGTCCTCAGATGTTTCTTGATAAGGTTTTTAGAATATTAATTAAGACCAGATAAATGTAAACTATTTTGAAGAAATGGGAAGCTAGGGAATTTTCCTTAAGCCTTTCTTCTCCAATGGTTACATTTGTTTTTGCTTGAGGTCTTCAGTTGGAATGAAAAACAAATTTGCTTTTGCATTTGCTTAATAGGAGAAGATTGAGATTTGAAGTGTAGTGTGCATGGTGTCAGTGGCAGGCTGTTATAAATTATTTGCATAGTCCTGTCTCAAGATGCAGGTTAACCTCAGGTCAACCACAGTGCCTGCAATAAAAAAATGCATTTTGTATTGTTAAAAACTCAACATTTTGAGGATGGAGAGTACGTAATTGTTGGGTTTATTAGCAACAGAAGGCCCCAGCTTTTATTACAGAATCTTTCTGTGAAGTCTGGAAGTATAAGTGGTAATGGATTTAGGAATGTCTGGTATGCAAGATTTTTTTTATTATTATAGGGTGAGTAATGCCTTCTGTTATACTTGTGAGTCAAAGGGCGCTTTTACATGAGTGGGTCGCCGTCGTGTGACCCACTTGCGTGATATTTCAAAATCGATTAGATGAGACGGAAGTCTGGGGTCACGCGCTTTGAAGGTGGTTGCGCATTGTTTGCAGACCGTGAATCAGTACCTCACAATCGTCGTATTTAATTGGCGGTCTGCAAACAATGTGCAACTGCCTTCGACAGGCCTGATCCCGGACTTCCGTCTCTTCTAATCCCGCCTAGTGGGATTTCTAAATATTGTGTGAGCAGGTCGCACCACGGCGACCTGCTCACGTAAAAGCGCTCTAAACCGGTATTGGTAGCAGAAAATACAGAACATTCCCCCCCACCCCCGGTACTCAATTCACAGTAATCACTTTTAATGCAGTAACTGGTAGCAGTGTTTTACAGCATTGACAAATGATACTTGTGTACTGTTTTGCATTGTTTATAAAATGATGGAGGTGAGGGATGATCAGATGATCAAAAGGGAAAACAGTGGTAGAATTTAAAGCTTATAGGTAATAATAATTGATAATCAGACATGGTTTAGTGTTTGAGAAGTGAACGTGGTTTTGATGAGTAACTTTACAGAGCAGCTTCTCTGGGTCTATTTCCTAATGTGGTTGTCAACTTTCACTCCTCTACAGAGAAGACTCATATGCCAGGGGTAGACAACCTTTTCCCTTCCAGGGGTCACCTTGAGAATTAATACAAGGTCTGAGGGCCTCACAGAAGTTGAGGTTAGGGGTTAGCTCATGAAAAACAGTGCACTCATGAAGAGGAGAATTCAGATCACAGATCTGTCCTCTACCCTCATGTGCATGGCTTTATCTCTGTAGCCTTACCCTGAGCTCGGTCTCTTAGCACTTCGGGGTAGGAACTGGATCCAGAGGCCAGATTGAGAAACAGGAAAGGATCCACACAAAAACTAGCCATGGGCCGCATTTGGCACCTGGCTTGAGATTCCCTGTCTCTGGCTGATGCAGTCATTCTGTCCGTATTCCCCCTTAATAGCTTTTGACCCCAAAGGTTAATTTCAACCAAATTTATTTGGTAGAGGGGCAGAAGGCTGTCAATGGTAAGTGTAGGGACCCAAACATTTGGGACAAAAGGTACACACCGAGGGGAGATGTGCCTGCTTTTGTAGCTGAAAATCCCATTGGCTTACACTTTAATGTTGTTTCCCCCCTGAATAGCTTTGGATCCTGGAGGCAGATTTCTGCCACATTTGGCAGAGGAGCAAAGGCTTAAAGAGAAGTAAGGCCATTTATTTTTGTAACAGTAAATGTACCAGGAGAGGAGAGAGCTGTCCCCATTACTTATGATCCCACAGGCTGATTTCAATCAAACTGGGTAAAGAGGTTGAAGGCCCTAAGGCAAGTAGGGCCCCCAAATGTTGTTAGAATAGGCACACCTAGAGGGGAGAGATGACCCCTTGTGTAGTCAGAAAATCCCATTGATTTACGTTAAGCATTGTCTCCACTTACGAAATTAGGTATCATTAGTATGAGTGCATGGAACTACTTGTGGTGTTTTACTTGTCAGTGGTATCTTTTCTCCCCTGCTTTCTGCTTCTCTTTGTATAACCCTTGTGTGAAGGGTTTGTTAATGTAAATAAAGCAGACTTCCAGTGTTGCTATGCCTCAAGGAAAAAAATAGTCTGAGGTGAAGCAGCTGATGTGAAATGTAATCACTGGGAGTGGGAAACAAGTGTGGTATAAGTTCTTGCAAGACCATGTGTACTACTGTAACCTCCTTCTCACTGGCCTTCCCCGGTCTCGCCTTTCTCCCCTCATCTCTGTCCAAAACTCTGCTGCCAGGGTCATCTACCTCGCCAGTCGCTTCGACAATGTGCAGCCCCTCCTCTCTTCGCTTCACTGGCTTCCCCTTCCTGAACGAATCCTGCACAAGCTCCTAGTCTTCACCTATAAAGCTCTTCACAACCTTGCTCCCCGCAACCTCTCTGCACTTATCGCCCTCCATACTCCAGCCCATGCACTTCGC
>QEPC01002450.1:5858636-5883480 GCA_003113815.1 Sphenodon punctatus
TACTCTTACTGTCAGCCCTCCTCTGCTGACTGCTGCTACCAACCTCTTTGTAACCAAGCCAAGCACACGCACCTGAGACTTTGCATCCGCTTGAATGTTTGTTTGTCTTCTCCCCTGTCTCTCCCACTGTCCCCTCTCCCTGTCTCCCCCCCACCCTTTGTCTTTTAGATTGTAAGCCACAGGCAGGGACCGCGTCTAATTCTATGTTCTGTACAGCACCATGCCACACGACTGGCGCTATATAAATGTTTATAATAATAATAATAATAATAAAAGAATTAATCCATAGATTTATACATGGCATGTCATACCTAACCAAAATGGGCTGTAGTCAGAATGAAATAGGCAATTTTATTTTCCGACTTACACTGATATAAATCTGGAGTAACTCTACTAGCTTCAGTTAAAAAAACTCTGAGAGAAGCTATTATTTAAGTTACTGAACTGAAACAGATTTATGCAGGTTTGACAGAGAAGAATTTGACCAGATAGTTAGCCTGTATGGAATGTCTCACTTCTTAAAAATGTGTTTTAAACTTAATGTTACTTGAAGTGCATTTCTTCTGTGCTATGGTCACATTTGAGATTCAACTGTCAGTCCTGGTGATCTTGCTGCCCTGAAAATAGGAATCCCCTCTAGATTAGTGGCAGAGCTCCTGCAAAGTCTGTGGAAAATGTCTTCAGTCAATGAACTGTTTATATCCAATTGCAGAGATGAAGCAGAGTTTAACATTAGATCATGTTTTTCCACCTCATAATTGTCAGCAGCAGGTGGTTCCATGTGGGCAGGGAGTGACTTACATACATCTTGAAAATAGGGCTCAAACTCACTCTCACTGATCTCGAAAATCTCATCAAGAACTGGATTCTCGACAAGATTTTCAAGAAAAATGAGTCGAGAATCTCCAGTCTCTTGACCCATTGTTGCAAGATCCTCGAGAGTAAAAAACCCTAACTACGGATGCACAAAATGGCCACCATGGCCATTCTGCACATGTGCCCCCCCCCCGCCCCCGGCGGCCATTTCGGGCATGTGAAAAGACTTTTCATGGTTTCAAGAATCTTGCAAGATTCTCAAAACCATAAAAACGCCCTGCGCATGTGTAAAATGGCCACCGAGGGCCATGCATGCACAGAACGGCCGTGGTGACCATTTGCACTTATGCAGAGCATTTTTTTAGGTTTTCAAGAATCTTGCAAGGTTCTCAAACCATAACGAGATCTCGCTGGGGTTTCAAGAATATCGTGTGATTTTCATGAGAATATTTTCCATTCTCGTTTCACCCCTACTTGAAACCCAAACTATTACTATTTGCTTCCTTCTAATTGGGTCACATTTGAACATCTAAATGTGACTGGAGACAGCAATCTCTTTCTTTTAGCCAATTGTAAAATGCTTTTCTGTCAAGAATATGAAGTATCTTTCTTCAAGTATCTTCTTGCTAGGAGGAGCACATAATAAAGCAATTGTGTAATTAGTTGCACTTCTTGTAGGTAATCATTTAAAACGTGGAACAAGTAGAATACTGTATTTAACTCTGTAGAGGTGTATTGATAATCTTCAGATGTGTTCTATCAAAGAGACTTGAATATACTATGCAGCGGGTTGCAAAATAAAATGCTATAGTACATGTATTGTGAACTCATTGTAGGCATTTAACAGACTGCACTGGATTATCAGAGCTGGTCAAACTAGTGTTTAGTGTAAGCCTCAACTGTGGTGGGACAGAAGCCATCCTTTTGCTTCTCTGGACTGCATATGGACCCCATAGGGTGTAGGGTTCAAAACTGAGGACAAAGGTGATACCAAATCCTCCTGCCTCAGGGTTGGTGGAATTGCTCAGATACCATGATGTTGGTTTCATTATAATTTAGCAGCTTGAGGAGGAATTTTGTCATGTATGTTAGTAACTAGCATGATGGTTCTGCTTGTGGTGAAATTACAGTTTTGTGGTGGCAGTTTTGCGGCAAGCCAGTTAAAAAGTTGGTGTGTCCATTCAGACACAAGTCTGGGTTGGAAAGAGGCATTGGTGATAGAACAAGATCAAAAGAGGTTGAGTATATGCAGAATTCTCTTAACTCACTGAGTGAATACAACTCAAGGTTTGGGGAACCTTGGATCTGGGCACCAAATGCAGCCCATAGCAAGTTTTTATGTGGCCTTTTTTTTCTGTTCCTGAATCTGGCCCCTGGATGCAGTTCCTACTCCCAAGTACTGGAAGACTGAGCTTGGGATAAAAGAGCAGAGATGAGGGTATGCATACAAGGATAGGGGACAAATCCTTAGAACAAATTCATGATCTGCACCTAAAGGGACCTCCTGCCCTTGGAGCGTGTGCTAATTTTCAAAGTGACCCCTGGGAGGCAAAATGTTTCCTACTCCTGCTATAACTATATAGACTTTGGGCATGATCCAGAACCCCCACGCGCGCAGCTTGCTCATGCATGCGTGCATAAGTGCGCTCGAGTTCCGCATGGTTTCTGTGCAGTTTGCACATGCGCCACGATCCCCGTAACAGGGGTGCACAAAAGTTGTGCGCGCATTGCACATGTCCTGCACGCGTGTTTGCAGGTCGTAGGATTGGCCCACCTGAATCTTTCCAGAATCTTTGCTTTTATTTCAATGCTACCTTCTGAGAGTTGTTGGAATTCAGAAATAGGTCTTCCGTTATAATTCCTTAAATAACCTTTTCATAAAATAGTTGTAGCCTCTCTGTTATACGTTAACAGTGCATTGCTGTAATTCTGTGAGACATAAAGAAAATTGTGATAACAAGTTTTATTCACAGCGTCACAGTCATTTTTATTTATTTCCACAAAGTCTATGGACTATTTTTGTCCCTGTATTCCTCCCACCTTCCCAACTTAGTAATAAGAGACTGAAAGCCTATCTGATATTTATGATATTTATTAAGCTCTTAGATATTTTACCAGCTGAGGAGTGTTGGAGTAATGGTCTGAAACAATGGAAAGAAGTCCGGAAGTATTTTTATAAGACTAAAGAATGAAGAATAATACATATGCTATTAGCTTGTCTTAAATCAATGCTGAGACTGCACTGACACATGCTGTTCATGAAAGACTTAATACAGTCTTTCTAATCGGATGAATTGTCTTGTTGTGCAAAAACTGTTATTATACTGTGTGTGAAACCAACCGTGCTGCTAGAGGAAAAAAATTAAGTCGTCTGACTGAGAGGTCACTTGTGAATAGTAACACAAGATCTATTACCATTATTAGAGGATTATGAGACTCTAGAGGACATTCACCCTTTTACAGGGTCTCAACTGCTAGAGTGAAATATTTTAGTGGTAAATGACACCCTTCTGGGAAATCCATCTGAAGATGCATTATCTTCTGTTCTTAGGCAAAAAGAGAACATAAAAAGCAAAATATGGTCTTATTCAGGTAGAAGCTGTTTGTGAAAACCTTTGCTGGCCTTAAGTTATACATGATGGCATTATTCTAAATCTGCTGATATTAATACCTCAGAATGGCTGTAAGGGAGAAAGTACATTTCTGTGGATAGCTTATTGGTGGTATGGTTGTTTCAAGGTTAATGGTTTGGATGCTGTAGCATGTACAGTTTTATAGGGATTCTGAGCCAGGTTTTTCAGAAGTGCTTGGCATACACAACTGGGGCCAGATGTTTGAAAGAGAGCTCTGTTTTCATACAGATACCAGAATGAAGTGGCCAATTTTCAAAACGCACTTTACTCCCCACCCATTGTTCTCGGTGGGATCACAGAACATTTGAAAACCTGGCTACTTTGTTTAGGTGCCCAAATAATAGCAGAGTTATTTTTTAAATTTGCTCACTTTTGTATGTAGCTGAATAGGAACTGAAGGGTGCTGTGAACTCACAAAAATCTTCCCTTACAAGCCCAGAACAGAATATTTCCATTGCAATTGCCTATGCTTTTCGGTTCTCACAATTGGCTCTTCTGGATTAAGAACCCACTTATGGACTTTAACCACCCTATTGTTCTCGTTACTGGAGTAGGTAAATGGCCTATTCCACTCAGAAGAGTTGTTCAAGTGTTAGTTATTCTGGAATATGTAACACTTGATTGAGAACACTTGTGAGGGAATACACTTCAGTTTGCTTTATATTTGTGTGGTGGAATCATTAGAGCTGCTTCTCAATATTTTATGATTAAAAAAAAAAGTAATACTTCCCTATCATGGGTTCTTGAGGTAGGAAACCAAGGTTTAAGAGTTATGGTGCAAGTATTGAAAGTGCTACAACAAATTTGTTTGCATGGGAAATGTATTTTTAAATATTGCATTGTTTGTGGTTTGGATATAGCTGAACTAAATTTTCAGTTTTGTTGGGTATTTTATTTATAAGGATTAGCACAAGAGCTATTTGAAAGTTTTTTCATTTAAAAAAATATCGGGAGCAGAAGAATGGAAAGGGGGGGGGGGGGAAACCTGATTTCCCCTTCCCCAAAGATCCTGTTCAATCAGCCAATTGTATCATTTGCTTTTTAAAGAAGGGTAATTATTCTGTAGCTGAACAAATGCCAAGCTACAGAAGGGATGTAAATATGCCTGCAAGTCCTTTGCTGCAGTAGCAGCTTTTCCTTTAGGTAGACGTTTTGAAATGTATCTGAAAATCTATTTTTAAGGTTGTCTGTGTTAGGATACTGGAGCTTGTTTGAAATGCAAATAATAGTTTAGGAACAAGAACCTGCAAAGCCTTTGTCGGGCTGCTAATGGGAGGGGTTGACCTAACTGCTACATCTTTGGGGGTGATGAGGGATGCAAAATGCACAGTTGCTAGGCAACACATTCAGCAACCTTCTGAGCAGGCTCATATGCAGGGTGAGCTAATGAATCTTCATGTTGGCTTTTCAAAATTGTTGAACAAACTGATGAAGACTAAGTGCCCATTTAGCATTGATAAGCACCCTGGCCAGTCTTATTTATCCATTAAATTAGGGGGTTGGTTCTGTTACACTAAACGTTTTTTATTTTCTGAATTATCAATGTATGGGAGAGCATTTCTTTTATACTGAAAAAGTTCAAAAAGAGATGTCTATAAGGAAAGTAGCTAGCTATTACTTATAGAAATTTGCTAGCCAAGTGTTTAATATTTCCTGTGTAGCTTCACAGAATTCAACCAAAATGTACTGAAACAAGCCAGTTGTCATCCCACTATGCTGTCTTCTCAGATTTATGAATTGCACAGAGATGCATCTTCCAAAAATCAGCTGACGGAAGCACGTTTCTCCCCCCCCCTAATCAGCACAGATCTGAAGACTGAGGAAGCTGCCCTTTCTGGACTTAAATGTTGCTGAAACCAAAATTGTGCACTTGATGTTTAAACAACTTCTTCACCCTGATTGACTCTCGCTGTCGCAATCCCCACTTTCCTTGTCAAACCTTCCTCTCTTACCTTCCTGTTTCATTCCTCTCTGCACAGGATCTTGCCTTCTTCTCCAAGGACAAGATTGACAACACATGCCTTGACTTCACTTCTTGGTGAGATTCTAGAGTGCAGCAGGTGGGGAAGGGTCTCCCCCAGCACGATCCACTTTGTATGCTTATCCTTTCCCCCCTCATGAGATTGAGGTCTTAGGCTTTCCTTATGTACTATTAGTCCCTAGAGGTTTGATCCTGCGCCTGCTAGAGTCCGTGACAAAGCTCATTGGTTTCTAGCAGTTCAGGAGTAGGGGGTCTAGTATTTTCCTTCCTCAGCTCCCCAGGACTTTGTAACTGGGGTGCCTCAGCTGGGAAAATGAGCCTCGCATTTCTTTATTTGGAGGGGACCCTTTAGGCGTGAGCCTGTTTTGGTGGATGGGGTATGAGGAGGAAGGGATATCTGCTTTGATGTTTCAAGAGAGAGAGCCCCCTCCCCCCCCTCCCCCCCCGCATGAACACCTAGTATGTGAGGCTGATGTTTGGACTAGAAATGGGATATCATTGTCTTCCATCCACCCAAGACTTATCCTTTCTTTTTCCCACTACTCTTGCAAATTTTGGTTGTTAAGATTTATTTTTGTTCTATGACATTTTTAGATTACAAATGTTAGGTTGCAGCAGGATTATTGGGATTTGAGTTGGATAATAAATTTGGCCTGCTAGGACAATTATTGGTTTTCTGCGTGGTTGATCGGGTTTTTTTGTTTTTGTGATAACAAGGGACATACTTGTAAGTAAGCCCAATCTGAGAGCAAGATCAGTTTTGGGCTTTTGTCATGTTAAAGTCAGGACAATGTTGCTAGACTTCTTCTCACGCCTCTCTCCCTCCCTCCTCTTCCCTCCATCAATGAAAATGCCTTACTTCCCCGTGTGTTTCTGCCATCATTTCATACTATTTTCCCACCCAGCAACTTCACTTCTCTCACGCTATCCTTGCTTGCCACAGAGTCTCCTACTCCCTAAATCAGAGGAGAGGAACATTTTCTTTCCTGGGGGCCACTTTGAAAATTAGTACAATCTCTGAGAGCCTCATAGAAGTTTTAGGCAGGGGCACTTAAGTGGTGCGCTCAAGAAAAGGAGGGTCCAGATCATGGATCTATGCCATGGATCCATCTCCTACTTTTGTGTGCAAGTCCTCATCTCTGTTCCCTTACCCCAAATTAAATTCTTCAGTGCTGGAGGGTAAGGACTAGGTCTAGAGGCCAGATTCAGGAACTGGAAAGGGGCCACATAAAAACGTACCATGGGCTGCATTTGACCACCGGGCCTGAGGTTCTCCATCCCTGCCCTAAATCACCATCTTCATCTCTTCTGTCATGCTGCCAGTGCCTACTATGCCTGGAATTCCCTCAACATATACGCTTTGTTCCCTCCTGACCTTCTCTTTGTATGGTCTTATTTAGTTTTCCCGTTCCTCCCCATAGAACATAGCTAAGAACCTGTACTTTGCAAGTTCACAGCTTTATGGATGTATGACCGCCTCTATGTTCCCTTTCACGTTTTCTCTCCTCTCTTGTCTATTCTAGTTTGCAAGCCCATTGGGGCAGGAACCTGTCTCTAGTCAGGACTGTTCAACACCAGGCATGTTGCTGGCATTAAATAAATAAATAATAATGATGTTGATCAAAAATAATTACAGTTAGCATAAATGTCATGTAATGTAGTACAAATTGAGATATAGCTTCCATTCAGACTTGCCTTTTCAGTTCCCCATAGCTTTCTTAAATTCTTTGGGGGGTTGAAATATTCCATGCTTGCCATCAACTGAAAATTAACACTTTTTTCATTTTATTTTATTTTAATGGGAAGTTTGAGCATGTCTGGTCATTTTTTAGTGACTGAAAAAGAGTGGGAATAGTTTTCCTATAAATTAAAGTTACAAAAGCTGAACTCAGTTTTATTAGTCTGATGAAGTTCCCACCGAGATGTAAAATTTTAGCTGAGTTTGGAGACCTCCTCTACAGGGGCTGGACTTAGAGGCAGGCAATAAACAGTTGGGTTGATGGATTTGGAGGGGCAATAAGAAAGCCCACCCAGAACTGCCACCGCTACTTGCTGCCACGCGCTACTGCAGCCGCCTGCACAGCTGAGCCAGGATCAGCTCAGCTGTAGAGGTGGCTGTGGCAACCACAGCCAGGTTCCTGTGTGTGCTGCAGGCATGTGCACGCTAGTCCCCACAACATTTGCTCTCAGTGCATGCGCAGAGAGCAAATGTGGTGGTGGCCAGTGTGCGTATGCCTGAGGCGCGCACAGGGAGGCCAGCTGCTGCCATGCTGCAGGCCACCCAGCCTGCTCACTTCCTGGCTTACCCAGCCTGCTCACTTCCCAGCCTGCTCGTTCCCTGGCCTGCTGCTGCAACCCACTTGTTCACCTGTCCGCCCCCACCCCAACCAGCCAGGGGGTGGGGGTGGTACTAGGGGTGCGAGTCTGGGTTTTTTGGTAGCAGCTGAGGATGCCCCCCCCACTTTGGATGAGTATCATTTTTTAATTATTATTTTATGTTTTTCTATTTATTTAATTTTCTTTTTAATTTTCTTTTTTCCCCCAAAACGCGGGGGGAGTCTGGCGTGGCTTTGGGAGGGACATGATCTTGGGCATGGCTTGGGTATGTGGTTGGGGGCCGTGACTTTGGGGGGCAGCAGCTTCAGAAGTGCCTAGGGCTGCAAAAATCCTAAATCCAGCCCTGTTCTCTATACTTAATTGTGAAATGTGAAGTCACCAATTTTCCCTATGTGTGAAAGCATTTTGCATGGCTACTGAGATAAAAACTGGATTATGTTCAGTAGCAGTTTAGTCTTCATATTTCTCAGTAAATGGACACCTCACCTGTGGACAAACATAAAACTTGCAAATTTCTTTCTTGTGGCACATATAAACTCTGCAGGATTTCAGACATTGTCCACAGTGAATACTTTAGCAGACTCTATTTTAACAGCCAGAGGAAATTGTAAGCTCCTCACATCAAACCAACTCAGGTATTTTTATTCTACAAAAACAAAAGAGGGAAATCAGAAACAAACAATCACTATTAATGAAACATTATGGTTGTGAAAGCAATCTTTCTAAGGTCAAGACATTTGAAGAAGTTATCAACAGAAGCATCAGGTAGTGGCTGCATTTGTATACATGTAGTATTGCTGCTTCTTCGTATTTCACTAAATGAAAACTTTAAAGCCAAAGTTCATGCAGCATGGTCAAATTTTAGTGTTATAGGAACATTGGGTATTTTTGGAATTCGAGTATTTCTGTGTTTTTAGTCTAGTTTGTCCTTTATGTTTGCTTTTAAATTAGACTGGTTAAAAGATTTCAAGACTGAAAAAGCAGGAAAGTTATCATTGACCTAAACAAAAACTGTATTGTTAAGCAATTGTGCACTCTTGACAATTATGAATAAAAAAGAACAAAGCTGTATAAAAATTGTCAGATTGCAAAACCAGAAAAAGCAAGTCCCACTCCTCCACCCTTTTAATAGGAAAAAAAAATAAGAACAACAATATGGAACTGAGGGATCGCAGTGCCCTTCCTACCTTTGTATCACAAACAGGATGACAGAATGTCTGACTAAACATGTAGCATTGTAATCCATCTCCTGGATTATCACCATCTAGGGCAACTTGATTCATTCATAGTGCATAGGTGTCAAACAGATTTCCCTCTGAAGCTCTTAAAATTGGTTGGGTTTTTATTTGGAGATTGCAATATCCATGCTACAAACCTTGCACAGTAATTTCTCCAGAATGCACTCCAGTTTTATGACAGAGACAGAAAGGTTTTGTTGAAGCCAAATGACGAAGGTGGACCGGACAGCTGTAGTATTGTACCTTGCTTAGCTGTGTGTGTAAATTGAAAAAAGCTATGTAAATCCCCCCAGTCATGAGAAGATGTTAAGAGCTTTTTATTACTTCCTAGAAAGCAGATGCTATAAGGTGGCTAGGATAAGGTGGCCATATTTTTCAAATTCAGAAATGGAGATACTTCCTTGTCAAGCCTTGTTAGGGCCTCAAAATATTCCCACAGTACACAAAAGTGCACTTTAAAAAAATCATATGCGTGTGTACATTATTCTGACTCTGAGAAACATGCATATTTTTAGAAGTAGAGATTTCTTTGGGTAACTAAGAACGAGTCTATCATAAAACACTGAACAAGTGTCACTATCCACTTTGCACAAAATACACGAATTCATCTTCCCTCCAAAAACCATGCATGTCTTCTCTTTGTGGACTCTGACCCAATTTGCATGCCACTTTGGTGCCTCTGTGCCCTGAGGTCTCTGGCCAGGTGAGAGCATTTCCCCTGGCATCTTCCACCCAGCACCTACTGATGACTGTGCCAGGATGGTGTTATAACCCAAGAGCTGGTTCCTTTTGGCTCCTCCCTTTCTGGGAGTATTTATTTTTGTTTCTGCCAGCATTTTTATACTATCCCCTCCTGCCTACAGGCAGCTCGGAGCGGTGAACAATAAAATTATATAAAATATAAAAAAATAGAACAACATATACATAAAATATCAATAAAAACTCTACCATGGACCCGCTAAAAAGACCCGGGGGACCTCCAAGCGGGTGTCCCCAGCCAGCTGACTGCAGGGGCCGATCCAGGACATGAAGGGTGAGGTAGTCCCACAGGTAAGCAGGGCCCAAGCCATGTAGGGCTTTAAAGGTAATAACCAACACCTTGAATCGGACCCGGAAGATTATAGGCAGCCAGTGCAGAGAACGGAGCACCGGTATTATATGCTCCTGGTGACCCGCCCACACCAGAAGACGGGCTGCCACATTCTGTACCACCTGCAGTCTCCAGACCATTACCAAAGGTAGCCCCATGTAGAGTGCGTTGCAGTAGTCCAAATGTGAGGTGATAAACGCATGAATGATAGTGGCAAGATTGGCACCCGAGATATATGACTGAAGACTTCGAACCAGATGTAATTTACCAAACGCACTCCTTGCCACAGCCACCACCTGGGCATCCAGGTGGAGCTGTGAATTGAGGAATACTCCCAGGCGCCGAACCTGAGGGACAAGGGAGGGATGCATCCCATCAATGATGGGGGCTACCCCTCCCTCACCCTTCCTTACTAACATTGCCTTCGTCTTGTCAGAATTCAGCTTCAGATGGCTCGCCCTCATCCAATTCCCCCACTGCAGCCAGACACCAGGCAAACACCAAGACTACCAGGCCTGGGTCAGATGAAAATAAGAGGTATAGTTGAGTGTCATCAGCACATTGATGCTGCTGAACTCCAAACCCTCTCATGATCTCACCCAAGGGCTGCATGTACACGTTGAACAAGAGAGGAGACGGAATGGATCCCTGCTGAACTCCACACGTGAGGTCCCAGGTGGAGGATGAACATCCCCCCCCAACACCACACACTGAGTTCTCCTGGTCAGGAATGAGTGGAACCATTCAAGAACAGTCCTGCCCACCCCAGTACGATGCCACCCCAGTATGATGCTACCAACATCTCATGAACAACTGTGTCAAAGGCTGCTGAGAGATCTAACAAAATCAAAAGGGTGAACTGACCCTGGTCCAACTCCCGGCATAGATTGTCGACCAAAGCCGCAAGTGCAGTCTCAGTGCCATAACCCGGATGAAAGCCAGACAGCGAGGGGTCAGGGAAACTGATGCAATCCAGATGCCCCTGGAGCTGCTGGGCCACCGCCCGTTCAGTAACCTTCCCTAAAAAGAGACGGTTAGAGACAGGCCAATAGCTGGCAAGGACATCAGTGTTGAGAGATGGTTTCTTGAGCAAAGGTCGCACCACAGCCTCCTTCAAACACCCTGCGACCCTGCACTCCATAAAGAAGACATTGACAACCTCCGCGAGCAACCGCCCAAGTGTCTCCCGGCTGGCTTTCACCAACCAGGACGAGCAAGGATCTAATTCACAAGCTGTGGCCCTCACTGCTCCCAGCAACTCCACCACATCAACGGACGATACCTGCCAAAACTGTTCCCATATAAAACTGGACTAGACGGGGCATACATTGTCCACTGCATTAAGCGCAGTGTCGAAGTTGTGGTGGATGTGAGCTATTTTATCCATGAAATAGTCGATAAACATGTCACAGCAAGCGCTGGAAGAATCCAGTTCCAGGCAGAGGAAGGCTGGACTGACCAGCCCCTTCACCACCCAGAGAAGCTCAGCTGGACTCAACTTTGTGGATGATATGGCACACAGCTTTGCCTCTCTTTTTCATCTGCCTCAGACCTGGCAGTCTCAGTGCTTACTTGAAGTTTGACGGCTGTGGGGGACTGGATGAGGGCTAACCGACTGAGGCTGAATCCTGACAAGATGGAGGTGATGATGACAGACAAAGCGCTGGAGGTGACATCCCCCCCATCATTGATGGTGTTTGCCCTCCTATGTGGTCGTCTGGGGGTGTCCTCCTCGAGGTCCCCCAAGTCTTCTGGGGGGCCACAATAGAGAGGGCATTCTCAGTGGCTGCCCCAAGGCTATGGAATTCCCTCCCAGTGGAGGCCCGATTGGCCCCGGACCGTAACTCTTTTTAGCGAGTTTGCAAAACCTGCCAGACGTTTGGCGAGGGAGATGGGTGAGGGTGGGGGGAGTGGGTTATTTATTTATTATTAAAATGTATATGCCGCCCCCTCATGCTACAAGCATCTTGGGGCGGCTAACAACATTTTAAAACACATAACTAAAAATACAGTTAAAACAACCTAAAACCCCAGATTAAAATAACCCATACCCAAACCCTCCCTAACCCAGCCCCCCACTCACTAGCCGTCTCCTCCACCCCTATCCATTCCCTTCCCCCAAAGGCCTGGACGAACAGCCAGGTCTTACAGGCCCGGCGGAAGGCCAGCAGACTCGGGGCCAGTTGAGCTTCCTCTAGGAGGGAGTTCTACAGCCGTGGTGTGACCACCGAGAATGCCCTCTCCATTGTGGCCTCCCGGCTAACCCAGGGGACCTCCAAGAAGGCGCACCAGGTGACTGCAAAGATCGCCCCAGGACCCGAGGAGTGAGGCGGTCTCTCAGATAGGAGGGGCCCAGGCCGTATAGGGCTTTAAAAGTTAAAACCAGCACCTTGAATCGGGCTAGGAATGCTATAGGCAACCAGTGCAGAGCTTGGAGCACTGGTGTTATGTACTCCCTACAGCCCGTCCCTGTCAGAAGACAGGCGTGCCATTTTCTGCACCAGTTGCAGCTTCCGAACCGTCACCAGGGGCAGCCCCACGTAGAGCGCATTGCAGTAATCCAGCTTCAAGGTGATGAACGCATGGATGAGGGTGGCCAGGTCGGAGTCCAAAACATATGGCCGGAGCCTCTGCACAAGATGTAGCTGGCGAAATGCTCCCTTTGCCACCGCCTCTACCTGGCAATCCAGCCGAAGGCTGCGGTCCAACAGGACTCCCAAGCTCCGGACCCGGGGAGCCAGCGTGGGGCGGACCCCCTCAATGAGGGGGGCCGTCACCCTTGTCGCCCGACCCACCAACATCACCTCTGTCTTATCGGGATTCAGCCTCCGTCTGCTCTGCTGCATCCAGTCAGCCACTGCCTCCAGGCACTGGGAAAGCACCGAGACTTCAGGGCCTGGGTCAGTTGAAAAAGACAGGTATATCTGGGTGTCATCCGCATATTGGTGGCAACGCACACCAAACCGTCTCACAACCTCCCCAAGGCATTGTATATAGATGTTAGGGGTTGGGAAGAGGGATTTTAATCCTCCTGCTATGAGTTGTTTTATTTGTTTTAATATTACTGTTGTTGTAAGCTGCCCTGTGCTGCTGTGTCATGAGGGGCGGGGTATTAAGTCTTTTATAAAATAAATAAAATAAAAAAACATGAGGTCAGCAAAGAAACTCCATTTCTTTGAGTAGAGTGGTGGGTTAAGCTTCCCCCTGCCTGGGCCCAACAGTACCTCTCCCTGAAATGCTGGAGTCCTGCCTGACTGCTGTGCCCCACCACTACACTGGCGAGCATGCCCTATGGAGGGGACACCCAGTTAGCAGAGAGGAGACCTGACCTCATTCCTAAAGGTCATTTTATGCTGCACCCCCTCCAGAGCTCTCCTGGTTTCTAGCTCCTGACTTTGGGCTGGACTGCCAGAACCCTGCTAGCTTCTCCTGTAGGACTTAATATATACTCTGGCATGACAGGAGTACCCAGGGTTGCCTGATTTCACTCCTGCAGCATCACCTGCCCTGCTAACTTCTCCCCACCCCCATCACACTGCAGCTAACATGAGTGGAACCTTCCTCCAACCCTGCTGCTTGCTCCCTTATAGTTTCAACCCCTCTGACTGAGATCTCCTCCCTTTATTCCATTCTCTGGTCACCTAACCAACCCAACGTTTGGCCACCTGATTTCCCTTTCCCCTCCAGCTAATGTCTTTACTGGTTTAATTAGCTATAAATTGGCCTTGGTGACAGGGTGCTGGATAGTCCTAGTTCTGCAAGGGCTTACCACAGCACCATGCTATACTTCCTCCAATTTTGGTTTGGAATTCTGTGGCACTAATCCAGAAGACTGCAGCCTTAGAATGTCACAAGTTGTTAAGACACTCAGGACTGCTGATACGATTGATCTGCCTAGGGATTAGTTCCTCTATCAAGGATGATCTCCCGTCTTGACAAGCGGAGAAGAAAAAATGTAGTAATCTCTCAGCATCCCCAGAAATAGAGAAACATAATTTATAATATGGGCCCCCTTCTGCTAAGGGATGCCATGTACATAATAAAATAGCTTACCAAAGAGAGCCAGCGTGGTGTAGTGGTTAGAGTGCAGTACTGGGACCAAGGGATAGGGGAAAGCCTCTGTTTCAAGACTTGCGTTAGCCATGATCTCACTGGGTGACCTTGGGCCCGTCAAAGCTCTCTCAGCCTAACCTCCCTCGCAGGCTGCTTGTGAGGATTACTAGTTGAGTTAATTAGTTTAATGTTAATGGTTCAATATTAATTGTTAAAGTTAATAAGTTGAAATATGAGTCATACTGAGCCTGAGGGAAGGACGGGATAAAAACTGAAATAAATAAATAAAAAGTTTCCTTTTGATGGGTGGGCCAATCCTAAGCCCCCATGTATGGGCGTGCGGGGCACACGTGATGCGCAGACCTCCTTTACAGGGACTGTGGCATGTGTAGAAACCATGCGGAACTCACGCATATGTATGCAGACGTGCACACGCAGAGGTTTTGGATAGCACCCATCGCCATCAGTTTAGTATTAGATATGTGCCCAAGATGCAAAATTTGTGCTGAGCTTTGAACTCCTTCAAAGTTAGAGAGAAAGTTTAGATTTGGGGTTTGGATCATGACTATTGTCAAAGCAAATTGGAGCTTGATTTTTTTATGCTCCCAAATCTAAAGTTGTTTAAATTTCAGACTCTTGATTCAGGACCATCTCTCAAGTGACCAGGAGTTTATAAAATCCCAGAGTATGCTCTCATTAAACCCTGAAACAAGGGCCGTTTTCACACAAGACACTTTCCACTCACTACCCACACACCCACTATACATGTTGCAGGACTGCAGTGTTGCCCTATGGGTGCCCTGTAATATGTATAGTGGGTGGGAGGTGGGTTGGTAGTGGACTGAAAGTGTTTTGTGTGAAAACACCCAAAGACTGCTATGACTAGAACCCATTGGGGGGGAGGGATCAGTGGGAGAAGTCCTCTTGTGTGCTCTCTGGTTATATAGGACATGGTCCTCTGTGTGGATAGCGCTGGCTTAGGGCGTTGATAGACGATCCCGCTGAAAAGCAGGATCGTCCTGCGCCGGCATCTCTTCCCCCGCCTTCTCTGTCTGCCGTGTCTGATGTTCAGACACGGCGCAGAGTGCGATTGCGCATGCGCGCCCTTCTGCGCATGCGCACTCGCCCACGGAACCCGGAAGTGCGGCGTAAAGCCGGCACTTCGGGAATCCGCGTTTGGAGGGGGCAGGATCGCCTGCCCCCTCTGACGCGGGGTAAGACCCTGGCTAGGCAATTAGACGAGCGCAAAGAAAGGCGGCTGATCAAAGGATCAGCCGCCTTTTTTGTCTCGTCTATAAACGCCCTTTGTGTGGCTGTGAATCCTATTGACGTAAATTGGATTCACACTGAGTAATAGTGCTGGAACTATCTGCGTGGATAAGAGTGTGTTGATTATCTCATCATGGCACGTACAAACCATATTACATCTCTAGAACGGTTCAGAAGCAGTTTGTCTTACTACTGCTTGAAGGCGGATTTAGCCATTAGGGTTGTGTTTACTTATTGCTTATAAATACCAGCTTTGGTTTGAGTTTCTCCACTGGTTTCAAGCAAAAAAAAACCCATCCAGTCTTGGGATTATTGAATATGTTCTTAAATTACAGTAGTTTACAGTAAAATAAAAATCTTGGATCACAGATCCACTCAGGAAGCAAATGCCGAGGTTGAAATAGGGAACTTGGTAAGACATCTCTGACAGCATAATAAAAATAACTTTGTAAATTCTAGGACTTTAAGATAATCATTACCACATCTTACACAGTATTATGTTTCTTAATATGCTCTAAGAGAATGTCAGGATCTCTTGGTGTGGGCTAGCATACAGATAAATGAAGATTGAGATGTTTTGTGGAAATTTTATGTAAAGGAAATGGGAATAGAACATTCCTTTCCCCTTCATTTCTTGGTAGAAGCAATGCTGCAAAAGCATATTTCCTTGTTTTAAGAAATACAGTAAACTGTATTCTAAATTCATATTGCATAGTGAGAATTGTAATATAGAGCCATTATTTATAATGGAATAATAGAAATAAGTCTGATTTTCCCCCCTTCCCCCCCCCCGCCCACATTAAAATAATATGTGGGAATTTCTGTGATACCTCCTTCTCCTATCTGTCCCTTTCAATGTGATTGGAAAGGATCTCTTGAAGAATACATTTGTTATGGAAATTGGATGGAGGGGAAATGGAATTTTTCTAATACCGATCCAGCGTCGATCTACAACAAGCTGTAAATTAGACTGTGGTATTGTACATAACCGGGGAAACAATGCATCTCTAAATGTAACTCCAAATATCTTACACATGTAAAACGTGATTGATGCTCACTGTAAAGTGGTCACTCAAGCTTGCTTATTTTGTTATGGGTTAGCATTTTCAGCGTTCCATGTACTTCTGTGCACACATTATAAGGAATACCTAGGGCATATATTGTAATTGTTCCAAGACAAGTAATGGGTTTCCAAGATTCTTGAAAAGTGGTGTGATTCTGTGCAGTGCAACAATATGTTTGACCTGTTGAGTGATATGGTATGTCTGAAAAGCCCTGCTCAAAGTACGGATCATGGAACTGAGATATCCCTGCACTGATTCACATAATGGGTGTTTTCAGACGGATGCAGGGCTGCCCACCCCCAGAGCTGCTCCAGGGGTACACCCCCATCTCCTCCCACTCTCATCCCTACTGGGGTCTGTTTTAGAAGGAACCAGTGTTTACCCTCGCCCACGATTCACCCATGTGGCAACCCCACACACCATAGACTTGTGGGCTAGCCTCTGCAATACTAGAGTTGCACGGGGCATTGGCCGGCTGGAAGTGGAGCAGCAGCATGGATCCATGCATTAGATAGACTGCTGATCCACTTCGGGCTGGTGCCTGGGTTTGGCCAACCAACAGCACTTGGGAATGTTCCGGAGCACCACCAGCAGGGCTGCCCAGGAGCTCTCCTTGCACATCTGGTGGGGCGCCTTTAGGATGGACAGGCCACCCGGGTCTGGTGCGGCCAGCACTGGGGTAGCCCATCAGTCTAAAAACACTGGAGGTGCAGTCAACACCCCCTGATAAACTACACCTATGCCAGGCGCAGTTAGCATGCGCTGGTGAACATTTGTGTACATGTTGTGTGTACGGAGCAAGCTGCTCAGCGCAATAGAGGGGTGCACTGTGGACCATGTGGCTTGCTGCACGCACGTGGTGCATACGCAAATGTGCATCTGCTGCCTAGCCGAGCATTGTGCCGGCGGGTGGCGTAGACCATCTCTTTGATTGTACCCCTAGTGTGTGCTTGAGCACGCCAGTTAACCTCTCAGTACTTTAATTTCCCCATCTGCAGAATGAGAATAATTATGATGACTAATCTTTGGGGAAACAGCTTTGAGATTAATGGATGAAAATGGCTGATCATTGAGTAAAATAACTATCACTCAGTTTTTTTCCTGTTGGTCTAATCTTTAATAATGAGTGTGACTTTCCCCCCATGCCATGGAAACAATTCATGGTATAGGTAAATTAGAACTTCCCAAACTGGGTTTTGATGCCAAGTAGGTTCGTGCCATCTGCTGATGGGATTGTGATATTGATTTCTATTTGATATATTTTGCATGTGTTTCTTGCTGTCTGGGGTCACGGGATTATATTTAAGTCTCAAAATGGGGCCACAGAGGCAAAGCCTCTGGATTCTGCATTTTCCAAGGTGAGAACAGAGGGGAAATTAGTTGTAAATGGGTAAAGGGGAAATGGTCAGTCACTGCTGATTCCATCCTTCCTCCCTGTCTGCAGTTTGAATGGTTGCTTGTACTCTGATATACTGTTCTTTCACAGGCAGTTTACCGTGTGAATAATATACTTCCCTATTACTGTTTTTTAAAAAAATCTGCTGCATGCTTTCCATTTATTTTAGGTCCCCAGTCTAATTCCAGTTCTGATGTTTAAATTGGGAAGACCGCTGGAGCCTGTATTGTACCGGGATATCTTGTATACTTTGCCTACTCTAGGTACACACAAGGTCAGTATAAACAGACATGCAACTTCAGTTTATAAGTTTTATTATGCGAAGGGTATAATGTCTGCATAGCCAACCAATTAGTTATACAATCAGTAGAAGATGAGTATCCTGGCAGGATGTATTTTCAAAGGCCAAAATGAAAGGCAGCGGGAATTAGAATTTGATTTGGGAAATATTCCCCAGTTTCCTAAAATGATAAGAAACGTCTGAGTTTTTTTGTATTTTGTTGGTTAATAATTATCATGGAATGCAGTAGGTGTTAAAAGGATGAAAATATGCATCACATAACTGAAGCCTCTATACTACCAGTATATATTTATATATCCTACAATAATGTTCTTTAGGATCATTGTTCATTAAGGGTGGAGAAGCCTTTCCTTCTGGAAGCCACTTTGAACATTAGTACAAGCTCTTTGGACTGGATAGGAGCTGAAGGGTGGGAACTGGAAGAGCATGGTGAGGATGGGGGGAGGGAGGGAAGGAGAGGAGGGTCCAGAGACCTGCTGATCCTCAAGTGCATAACCTCATCTTTGCTCTCTTCCAACTGAGTGCACTTCTTCAGTGCTTGAGAGTAGGGATTGAGTCAACAGGTCAGATTTAGGAACTAGAAAGGGGCTAAATAAAAGCTAGCTACAGACTGTGTTTGTCCCATGAGCCAAGGGTTCCCCATACCTGCTGAACACCAGCATTTGTTAGAAAGCAACTTTTCAGCATCTGCTTGATAGGCTTATTATCTCAGGTATTTGATGCAAAATCTGCTATATAGGCATCTCCTTTTAAAGGGATTTAAACTAAATGGATGTGGGGGTAAATCTCTTTCAGGTCTGTGTGGCTCAGATTCTGCGTGCAATACATGTGTTGGGGAGCACACCGAAACTCCAAGCGATTACTTTGCGTCTGATGACTTTGTTATGGGAAAAACAGGTCAGCAAATCATCTGGTCTCTCTAAGATAAGCTACTTTTTATGTGCTGCTTCAACTTGAGAAGTTACATAGTTTTGAATAATGGATTATGCTATTATTAGTGAAAAGAAATCGGTGGTCTAGCGGTAAGACTCCTTGCTCAGGAACTCAAAGGTCGTGGGTTCTAATCCCCTCTACAGGGGCATATAGCGAAAACTTGCCCAAATAAAACTTGACTTGACTTGACATTCATTAACTCTGATGTACCAAATAACGGTTTTTCAAGGAATGTATTTTACAACAGGTTGAATCTTAGAATGAAATTACAAACCATTTTTGTTCCTAAAAGTTTTAACTTTCCCTTGCATAATGTTCCAAAAGTCATCACTTACATTTGATAGCAGTGACTTACTGGTTGGTTCATGAAGGAAAAAATATCTGGGTTCTGTATAAAGGAGCAACTAAGAGTGCCACACGGTGTTCTCCACTGAAGAAGTGAAAATTCAATGTGGCTGTGCAATGTAAATGTCAATTTAGGAAGTCGCGTAACATCTTTGTTGACATTAAAAGATGGTGACATGATTTTAAAATATCAAATCTTCTCTAGGATCGAGTTTACCCAGAACTGCAGAAGTTCATGGCAATTTCTGATATGTCATCTTTGGCAGTTAGCAAGGATGTTCAGTGGGAAAAGGTGATTGCTAAAGCTGCTTCTATCAGGGATATATGCAGACAGAGGTAAGAAAAAGATCTTATTATCTTAGGGTGTGTTCTTACAATCAGCTCTTCTTCTTAAAAAACCCACTAACTCACTTTAATCACATTATTGTGCTCACAACCAGGGAGTGAGGCCACATAAGACAGGGAAGGGAGGCTACCATGCCTTAGGTAGCCTTACCTCTCCCTGAGCAAATGAGCCATGCAATGCAGTGGTTCATGTGCCCAGGGCCTGCCAGATATTCCCCCCACCCTGGGGTGCGGGGAGCAGCTAGCTGCTCTGTGACACATCCTCAGAAAAATTCCAAGGAAGTGTCACAGAACAGCCTTACCCCACATAGGGTAATGCTTCCCATGATGGGGCAAGCCGTGTGGCCGGGCCCCTTCTGCCTGCCATGTGGCAAGCTCCACAGTGGAGCTGCGAGTGATAGGCACTAGTGCCCATCATGCATGGCCATATCATGGCTGGGGGCAGGCTTGCAGTCTGGCATGGGGAGAGAGGACGGGTAGGGTTGGGCATCTGCTCGTGTGTGTGGCGCCTCAGCCTGTCCCAGCTGCAGCGGCGGCTCTGACAGGGTCCGGCCGACTCAGCCTCCCTGCAACTGTCTGGACTGCTCCTTGTACGTTCTACACAGTGTGACAGCGGCAGTTGTCCACCACAGGACTGTGTCGGGATCCAGCCACCACCACTCGTGGCCTCACCCGGATGGTAAAAGCTAGACTAAAGGTAATGTTTGTACCGCTCACTAGAAGTCATGTTGTAGCTTGTTAGTTATCCTGGAATAATTAGCTCGGCATGCAGAGGCTCCTGAGAAGACACCTGTTTTATTTTGTCATGACTAAAATAGGTATGTGCTGCTTTGGGCAGCAGCTCAGGAGATAATAAGTGTAAAGGGTTTATACCTGTGTTAACACTTATGGAAAACATCTGTAGGTGAAAAGGAAATCGGGACTTCGCAACATTGTCTCTCAGAGGAATTTTGCCGCCTCAGACTTTACCTGAGTAGGTGGAGTTTTGGAATATGGCACTTTACAGAAGGCTTAAAAATATTTCCACAATCTACTCCTTTCTATGGAAAGGTATTTCCTTAAACCAGTTTTGAATTCCCCATCTTTCAGTATTCCTAAATGTTCCCTTTATTTTTGTATTATGAATCTATGGAGAACAGAAACTTGGTAACGTTTTAGTAAAATAAAATTCTCAGGGTATTTTCAGACGTTACGAGATCACAGTCAACCACAGTGAACCACACTCAACCCCACGGCGGGGCCAGATGCGCCCCGAACGTCTGTTCAGCGGCCGCCAGATGTTCACCACAGTCAATACCCACCAGGGGTCAAAATCAACCACTCTTCCGGAGCTCCGACCTGGACCATCTCCGAAAGTGTGGTCAATGCGATTCCCAATGGGAAACAATAAAAAGTAACATCTGAACAGCAACCACCGGCTGGAAGCAAACAAAATGATTCCCAGCTGGGGACAAAGCATGCAACGTCGCTGCCAGGCAACCAGCAACAACACAGGCCGCAGAGGGAGATTTAAAGGGCACACAGCAGCAGGGAAATGTGGTGGGATGGAGTGAGGCGGAAGGGAGAGGAGAGCGGCGGGTGAGAGAGCAAGGGAGGAGGAGGAGGCAGAGGAGGCACAGGCAGAGGAGGAGGTAGAAGGACAACAGCAGGAGCAGCCGGGACAGGCCGCCCCGGGGACAACGACCGGGCCGGGGGAGGAGGCACCCCGGAAACGGGTAATGGGACCGAAGGGGAGGGGACCCGGTGGCACAGGGGCACCCAGGGGGGAGGGCCGGCCGGTAGGAGGGGGGGCCGGGGGCGGGCCACGGGACAGGGGCGGAACAGCAACCAAACCCCCCATGTCTCTCAGACACAGAAACGGGCCCGGGAGGCCGAGCCCCCGGAGGAGATGGGCGCAGCCCAGGAGCAGGAGGAGGAGGAGGAACCAGAGGGTCCACGGGGGAGACGGCCCTACCACAGAGGGGGGCAAAGGGGGCTCAAGGAGACCCAGGAGTTTATTCACATCTGGGGGACCCTGGAGCATCAACTGGAGCTCGCGCTCAATCAGCGCAACAAACACGTGTTCCGGGAGATCGTGCGGGAAATGGAGGCGGCGGGGCATCATAGGACCGTGGCACAGTGCCGATCGGAGGCCAGGGAACTCAAGAGGAGGTACAAGGCCATTCGGGACAACAACCAGAGGTCCGGGCTCGGAGCCCGGACCGCCCACTACTACGATACCCTGGGCCGCATACTGCACATGAAGAGCTCAATAGTAGCCCCACAGCTCAGGGAGCGCCGTGGTCCAGGGCAGGGAGCGGGCTGATGTACCCCTCCCCTCACCGTCCCCCAAGAAGGCACCGGCTCCAGTGCCCCCAACCCCCAGGAGGAACGCCCAGGGACCTTGGGGACCAACAGCCCCCCCCCAGCACCAGCCCGGAGAGCCCCCACCCCCTGGCAGGACAGGACGACTCCGAGGCAGGCAGACTGGTCACCCTCAGCCAGTGGTCAATGGAGAATCCCAGCGACACGGAGGGGCTGGCCTTGGAGATGGACATCGAGAGTAAGCGAGCAGGTGGGAGGGGAGATGGACGAGGGGGGGGAGGAGAGAGGCCCGGCCAGGGGGCAAGGCCCCTCCACCCCGTCCACCCCAGACCACTGAACGGGGGCCCGGGGGGCCGCCCGGGCACACCTACAGCCCTCCTCCACCCACCCCATATCCCCACAGGGCACGGCACGGCCCAGCACCAGAGACAGGAGGGCGAAGAGGCCGGCGGGCAGCAGCCCCGGCAGCAGCCGGAGGGCCCAGGTGAGGCACACCGGCAAGGAGAGGGGGGCCCAGGGAGGGGGACCCGGGTCACACGGGGAGGGGGTGGGGGGGCTGGGGCGCTGGGGAAAGCCCGGGGGGGTGGCCACCAACCGGGGGGGCCCACACACACCCAGCCATGTCCCCGGCCAGGGGGTGGCCGGCCAGGGCAGCTAACCACCACCGTCTCTGTACTCTACAGGGCAGCCCGAGGGGCCCCAGCAACCCGGGGCTGTGCCCCCAGCACAACGGATGAGGGAACACCGGGCATGGGTACGGCGCCAGAGGAAGGACCAGGCGGAGGACATAGTCCGCACCACCACAGAACGGGGGAGCGGATGATAGTGGCCGTGGATCACATGGAGGTGGCCACAGAGCGATCCCTGCAACAGGTGGAGGCAAGGGACCGGAGGCTCCAGGCGGAGGTGCGCCTGGAACGGAGGCGGGAGCGCCGGAACCACAGCAGGCAGGTAGAGGGGTTTGGGCGGCTGAAACAGGCCATCAAGGGGATGGTGCGGGAGCATTCTGCAAAAATGGATAGGTCCCATGACATCGGGACCTCGCTGCTCCTGTATGCTGGCACCATGAGTGCCTATGTGATAGCAGCCACCCCACTGGGCACCCTGCTTGCCCAGGCCCCAATGCCCGGCCCCTTGGCGCCCCAACCACCTCCCCAACCGTCGCCACGCCAACTGGGGCCACGCATCCGCCTCCCAGTCCCTGTAGGCCTCCGGAGGGAGCAGTCGTACAGGGGGGGTCCTCAGGCCCCGGGTCCTCCTTCCCTCCCACCACCGCCGGCCCCTCCGGACACGAGGCCTCCCAGGACACAGTTGGGGACACGGACCACGGGGTGGGGAGGGGAGCTCCCAGAGCTCTGTGGCGCCCACAGGGCGGGCAAAGGGGAGGCCCCAGAGATGGCGGGGGACGGGAGGGAAGGGGAAGGGCGGTCTGGGGGAGGCACGGAACCTACGCAGTGGGGTGGTGGTAGTGTAGGGGGTACATGTATGTGGGTGAGAAAATAAATGTCAGGGTACCACTACTGCCTCCTTCGGTCTGTTCGTGGGCCCAGGGGTGGGTGAGGACAGATGGCCGTAGAGGGGCTCACCCAGGGAGCCGGTGAGGCCGCAGGGTGGTGGGATTGGGGTTTAGCGCCCTCATGCCTCAGCCTCCTGGCTGATATGCCTGGCCAGGGCGGCACGGATGCGCTTGGCGTACCGGTACTCCCTCGGGTTGTCCGCGTTCACATATAGAGGCACAGGTCCGGGAGGGCGGTACATTCGGGCATAGAAGGGTGAGATGGTCATGATCCGGGCATCGTGGCTGCGCCCAGAGTTGCCCGTGAAGATGTCTATGAACCGCCCCCGGTGGTCCACTACAGCCTGCAGCTGCAGGGAGTGGTAACCGTGTCTCTTAACATACTCCGCGGCCTCTCCAGCGGAGGGGCGGAGGATTTCTATGTGGGTGCCATCCACGGCGCCCATGCAGTTGGGGAACCCTTCAGCCGCAAAGTTGGCCATCACGACCTCCTGGTCCACCAGCTGGATCGCTCGGTCCAAGAGAACGTCCTCCACAGCCTCACATACATTCTGGAGGATACAGGCAATGGTGCTCATCCTGACACCGAAGTGCTGCGAGACGGACCGGCAGGAATCGGGCATTGTGAGGGCCCCCCCGATGGCCACCCGCTGGACCACGGGGATGGGGGTCCTCATGTGGGTGTGCTGTTGCTCCAGCTCGCAGGCGGGCGCCCAGGTGTATCTCTGCAGTCAGGAGGTGCAGCTGATCGGTGTGCGAGCGGTACCACTCGGCACAGAACGCTAGGTGCATTCCGCAGGTGCCCAACCGGCCTCGCTCCATGGTGCCGGCTGACCCGGGTGGGGTGCAGCTGCCCCCGTTATAGCCTCGGCCACGTGTAGGCCCGCCCCCGGGTCGTGACCCGGCGGCTGGACAGGGGCACCCGTGTCAGCCCGGGGCGCCCCCCCCCGGCTGGCCTGGGCGTAGAGGGGCTCACCCAGGGAGCTCCTGGTGGGTGGGCGGCTCCTGGTGGGTGGGAGGGCCGGGGCGGTGGGGGAGGCCCATTGGGCGCAAGGACCAGCATGCTCCCAGGCGTTCTGGCGGCAGCTGCATTCCTGCTGTCATCACCTCCAATCTCTCTGTGTTGGCAACGTTGTGTCCTCGCCGGCCTGATTAGTGTGTCGGCTGTCCTGTCTGTGTGCTCAGTTCCTGCAGCTGTGCTGGGTCTGCACCCCACGCCTCGC
>QEPC01002450.1:5883777-5927157 GCA_003113815.1 Sphenodon punctatus
GGTGACCGGGCGGGGGCACCCGTGTCGGCCTGGGGGCTGTCGTGGATTTTCGCTTGTTTGCCATGCCTTGTTGCGGCCCGTGACCTTATCTCTTGGCCTTGGGGCTCCCCTGCGTCCCCTCCTGCCCCTCCGGGGAATGTGGGCCCCCCTTTCCGTGGCATCAGTCCCCCTGACTTGCTGGACCATGGCTGGCTGCGCTTCCACCTGGCTCCCGACCCCCATGGGGCCCGCCATACGTGGACCTTCTGCGAGACCATGGCCTTGTGCGACCTGTGGCATACCCCAGCTGTGCAATTACTCCTGAGCTGCCCCGACAGCCTGCCGGGTGCCTGTGTGAGACTGAGCTCTGGCCTTCGTTACTTTGGCTATGAGGCAAGCACCCGCGATTGCCGGCTGCATGCTGAGACGCTGGGGCTGGTTCCCTTTCCCGATGGGCGCATTCTGGAGATGAGGTGCTCGCATGTGGGGTGGTCTGCGGCGGAGGCCGTGTCCGCCCTCCCTGAGTGCAACCTTGCCGCCTACACGGTCTGTCTGGCGGAGGGGAGCCCTGCCTTGGCCGTGTCCTACCTTGGATGTGTTCACGGGGCCCGTGGGTACCAGCGCTCTCCTAAGGCAGTCTATCACCGGCTGTTGGAGCTCGGTCACCTTCCGTGGCCCCCCGCTGCTGACTTCTGCTTGTCGGAGCCCACCGCAGTGGAGCTGGTGGCGCTGTCAGGTGTGTGGTCCCGTTCCGATGTGCACTTGGGACTCTCCATGCAGGATCCGTTTGAGGCGTACTACCTGGTCGCCCACCACATGTCCGTACTGGGGTCCCGCCGGGGAATGCTTCATTGGCCGCACTTTGTTCACCTGCCGGGCCACTCGGCCCCTGGCCCCCACGTGGCCCCCTGCAGCTGACTGTGAGTCTCCCTGTGCCTCCCGGACCGTTGTGAGCTCCCACCGCCGCCCTGCTGCCGTGGTCCGCTGCCTGCTCCCTCCTTGATGTCCGCCCATGCTGCTGTGCTTCCTGCTTCCCAGGGTTGGGCTGCTCCTGCCTGTGGCTCCGGGGCCTCACTGGGGCCCCCCCTGTTGTTCCCCTCCATGGCTGCCTTCTCTGGTGTCCGGGTTCAGCTCTCCGAAGCGCCCCCTGGCTCCCCTGGGTGCTGCTGACCATCCTCGTCCGCCTGCGCTACCTCGTGCGCCCCAGCCCCCCCCGGTCCCTTTGTGACCTCGGGGTTCTGGGGCCCCCAGACTGCACGTTCCAGCTACTTCCCGGGAAGGGGGGGCATTGTGCCTTTTGGACCGGCTGCACGGCTCCGGCTTTCCTGCCTTCCCTCCATGGCACCCTTGCTGGCGCTTGGGCTCTGTGTGTGCCTCCTGGACTGTGCCCGGGCCGCTGCCTGTTCCATGTGGCCTCCCCCTGTGCCTGTACCCCAGACCTTTCGGGGTCCCCCCCATTCTGGGACTGACTGTAGCTGTGGGGGTGCCCGTGCGGGCTGTGCCGTTGTTGGGGGGTCTGCCTGCCATTCCCCTTCCCCCCCTCTTCCCTGTCCCACTGTCCCCCTCCCCCCTGTGCCAGTTGTGCCGTGCGTATTGTCTGTCCCGCTGCCCCCTTCCCTTCCCTTCCTTTCCCATATGGGCGTGTGTTTGTGCTGTGTGTTCCACTGTGCCCTCGTTGTCTCTGTGCCTGTTGTGTGTGGTACCTCGGCGGCTCTCCTCCCTCTTTCCCCTCCCTTCCCTTTTCCCTTGTGTGGGCTTTCCCTTTTGGCGCTTTTGGCTTCGTTTGCCCTCTGCCAGCCATGTCTTTGTCCCGCTCCTCCCTGGTGCCTTCTGGGTGTTTTGACCACGACCAGGGATCGACGTCACGTCTGTTGCGCTGCTCCGGGCCATGGTCTGGCGGCCCGATTCCCTGCCGTGGTCCCAATCCCGTCACAACTGTTTGGGGCTCTCCTTGACCGCGGTGGGTGGTTGTTCGGTTCCCCACCGCTGGGAATCCACTGTGGTGAATCGGGACCGCGTAATGTCTGAAAACACCCTCAGTCAGAGCAATATCCATTCCACACGCTGGACATTAGTGCTTTGCATACCTGGCAACCAGCTGGCTTTTGCAGCTTGTACACTGGATGTTCTGGCTTCAATCCTCAATCAGTTCCATTTATTTCAATCCGATTAGCACAGCACTGATCCAGTACTTTAATGATCTGAGCCTTTTTTCCCTGTGCTTGTCTAGCTGCTGGTTCTGCTGAGAAATAGTGTTGAGACATCAGGACCCTGCTTCCTTTGAGCAGGAGAAACAGCAGTGGTTGCAGAAACAAAGGGGCAGCTGAAGAGGTCTGGACCTGCTCCCTTCCCTCCACTTCTGTTGCCATTGCTTTGGATGATGGCAACAGGAGCAGTGTGGGGTCCCCGCTGCTTCCCCAGCCTCTGCCATCAGGTACTCCCAGGGGAGTTGAATGTTGCTGTTGTGGGTCCTGTTTAGAACTCACACCAGCTACGTGCAACTACCATACTCGCATTGTAGGCCCACGATGGAGGGGCGGACGTAGTAGCAAAGTAACCACTATAGTCTACAATTCAGCGGTAGAGTTTGCACATTACAATAACCACTCATGAGTGAGTGGTTACTGTGATTGGTAAAGCACCCAACGACTTATTATTACTCAGTTAGCTCAATGGGGCTGTTAGGTATTGCTTTACTCATTAGTAATAAATCTACAGCACTCCATCATCTTGTATGTATTGTACTCTTAAGCTTGATGTAAATTTCTTTATGTATTTTTCCACTTGTTTGGAAGTATTGTGGATTTTATTCTCTCACCAATTTTCCTCTTTGAGACTAGTTCTCCCCAAGGACAACAAACCTGGAAAAGTTCATTCCTCTTGTAAAATTCAGGGTTTGGAGTTAGACATGGAGACAAAATTAAAAAAACAAAACCAAAACGACCCGGAGGTGGGGGGGAATATGGATTTTGCTCTTGGTAAATTTCTTTGGGAAGAGAATGTTTCAGGAAGTTATAAGCATGTGAAAATCAGGTTAAAAGAAAAGCTTAACTGTAGCTATAACATTTGCTGCCAAGTGAATACTATAATTAGAGCTGAAAGTTTAAAAGGGATTTGTTGAAGACAGTAGACATGATTTAGAGGTTAGTGAAAGAAAACCTAGAAAGTCTAACCATATTGTACATATACATCACCAGACCATATTTATCCAAGGAGTATAAAATAGGATGGGGAATTGTCAAGGCACTAATGGTCATTTTAAAAGAAAATGTATTTAAAATCTGGTAATATACCAAGAAACTTGAGAACAGCAAACACAGTGACAGTCATTAAGAGTTAAACAGGAGACTTTGTAATGGAGAAAGTAAGTGCATGGAAGTATTTCTTTGTGTACCAGGAGTCTTTAAGGAGTGGAGGTGAGTTTGTGGGGTTTTTTTTTTTTAAAAAAATTGTCCTAACTTCATGTACCACGGTTATTCATTAGACCATATCAGCATGGAGCAGATATGTTGGCTGCAATTTCCCAAGTATTGAATGAATGGACAAAATCTGATCAAGCCACACCTGCTGCATTAGTGTTACAAGGTCTTCATGCACTTTGCCAAGCTGAGGTAAGGTTAACTTGGACTTGTCCTTTTCTTTATGAAGTGCTTTGCATTTTATGCTTCCCCTTCTTATTTTCCTGGCACAAATTGTTGGATTACATTAATGTATTTCATTCTTGTAAAATAAGCTTCTCTAGTTTCCTTATTTCAGTGGTTCCTAAACCTTTTCCTCTGTGTTCTCATTTTAAGACTTGCATATTATCTCATGACCCCAGACAGTAACAGACATGCAAAGAATATTAAATATCACTCTGGATACAGATCCAATCTGACTTTCTTTATTCCTTGATCAATCACTGGAAGTCTGATCCTGATAATCACAGGTAATAAGTTCTTCAGCAAGGAGTCTGTAATCAAATTTACAGCTCGCTGATAGCTGCTCTAAAGAGCCAGCTGTGGGAGAAGGATTCTTAGGGAGTTGTGACACTGCTAGGAGGTGGGAGGACCAGGACACTGTCAGGTACTTGAATGTGTGGGCCTCGTACTGAAAGTAATAAGCTAGGTGTTGAGAGGCTGATCTTCCTCTTCTGCTTTTTTTTTTTTTTTTTTAACTTCAGTGATGATGCTCAACAGACCTGATTCTCCACTCTGTTACACCAATTTCATACCACTTGAAAGGAGTGGAGAACTAGGCTCAATATCAGTATTACACTGTACAACAAGAATGAGGAATCCTTGGCCTGTGGGACAAGTGTGGACTCCAGCCATTTTTTATATTGCCCCATTCCAGTTCCTGGAGCTGTTCTGCGAATCTAGCCCCCTACATCCATGCACTGAAAGAGCAAGCTCAGGAGGAAGTAAGCAGAGACGAGGGGGTGTGCTTGAGGATCGGAGATGTATCTGTGGGTTGGATCCATGATCTGGGCCCTTTCCTCCTTCCCCATCCTGAGCATGCCCTTCAAGTTACCCTCCCGTGACTCCTTATCAGGCTCCCAGAACTGGTACTAATTTTCAAAGTGACTCCTAGGAGGAAAGGTTCTCCACCTGTGCTATACAACGTGTAAGTAAGGTTCTTTTGTACGTTACTGATATGGATAACTATGTATTGGGTAGTTTGTTCCTTAACTGGTATTTAAGTATAGATCTCTGCAATAGATGTCTGAGCGACGATATCTCTACTGAGGCTAGAATCAGAGGTTTTTGTTACTTTTCTCACTCTGTGACATTAACCAAGTCATTTATCATCTTTGTTCCACAGTTTCTCTAATACAGATATAAGGTCCAGATTGTGGGGTTTCCTAGAGAATACCTGGGTAAAGCTGAATTGTAATCCGCTAGTCTGCTCTTGGGTTAATATAACAACCCCCCTCCCCATTAGCAGGGTTTATAACAAAGCCGTTACTGTGACCATAATAAAGTGGCGTGATGTTCAAAAGCATTTTGAGAAAGAAGAGAAATAAGAAAGCTCACTGGAGCACTAATTTTTAGTTTCTGGTCTATGAGCTCTCATAGAATAGCTTTCCTTTGTGTCAGATGTAATATAATTGTTCTGTATACAATATAACAGATTACATAGAGTAAGTAACACTGTGGATTAATTTCTTATATTGCAGTGGAGCACTGCATTTTGCATTTAGGTGGTTTATGAAGACAGCTACCTTTCTTTCTTTCTTTCTTTCTTTCTTTCTTTCTTTCTTTCTTTCTTTCTTAACATAATAGAGCCTTTTTAAAATGAGGCTACAGTTTGCACTGGCTTGAATGCCACAGTTATAAAATATACATAGTAGTTCTTGCCAGGCCACATTTACTAGTTCTGGACAAATCTTTTAATTTTTTGCCAGCATATTTCAACAGAAGCACTTTCTATTCTGGTTTATAATAGATTTCATGTGTGAAGCGCTGTATGCAGGCCAAGAAAGATTCAAGAATGAGAATGCTAACCATATATATATGGTTAGCATAAAAAATATATGCATTTAAAAAAAAAAAAAAAAACTTTTCCAAGCTGTTTCTGGAAGTGATTCTTCAGTGTTTATTCATCAGTTCCACATTTATTAGACTTTGTCCAAAGAAGGTAATTTACAAAGCAGAACAGTACAATGAAGCAAAATTACATAAATGACCACTTACGCTGACCAGTGAATAGGATGTTTCGTGGAAATTGTAGTGTTGAACGTTCTTAATAATATAAAGTTTCTTGGCTATTAAAACTTAAACAAAACATGCTTATCACAAAAAGAAACTGACTGTATTTTTTTTCTCTTTTCCTGGATGAAGCTTTCTCACAGAGGTCTCTGTGGAGGCCTGAGAATTTGCCTTCGAGTTCTATTTCCATCTCTATGAGGACTGACTTCCGTTACTGGCTTTAGGACTTGAACCCTTTTGAAAGTATTATCCTTTTTTTTCATTGTGTTAGAAACTTGAGAGCCAAAGTCTCACTTGCAAGTCAGTGGGTGCTTTCTGACTAGGCATAATACATGCTATTTGCCTCCACAAGAAATACTGAGAGGCAAATGAAGTGCAGCTTTGGTCACGTGAGAAAGCGAAGCCGCACGGATTTGGCGGCAATCGGGTAAAATAAGCTTCTCTATTTTCCTTATTCCAGTGGTTGATTTTCCAGCTCTAGTCTTCTGCGCATAATCACCGCCAAAGCCGCGGCTTTATTTTTTCCACATGACAAAAGCTGCACATCATTTGCCTACTGGAGTTTTTCCCAGAGTCACATGAGAAAGCTCCTAGTGAGATTTAGGGCACAATCCATCTCCCGATGAAGTCAATGGCTAAACTCCCATTGACTTGTATGGAGCTGGATTGCACCCTTAGACTCTTAAATTTCTCCCTCTGTCTCCTGTCAGTGATCCGTTGGGTAGCTCTGCGGATGACCGTCAGGAGGCAGAAGAAGAAGAAGCTTTTCTGCGCATGCGTGGAGCTGCCCGCCATTTTCTCCAGTCTTTTCTTCTGCCTTCGGCTGTCGGAGGTGTGTTTTTCCAGTTCCTGAAAAGACATAAAAATTTAAAACAGTTAGGACTCATCTACAAAAGGAAAAAGGAAAAGAAGAGAGCGGGGCATCAGGGCATCGATCCTCCCTCCTGAAAACAGGGAGGCTCGCTAAAACGGCCCGCCAGGTTGCCGCACAAAGCTCCCGGGAACCGGGGAGCAATCAGACTCCAGGGAGAAGAGGCTTCTGCCTATCCCAGCGGCTTAGTTGCCGCGGAGTCGCAACGCAGTAAGTCTCCTCCCGCTCGGGGCCCTGACACCGCTTGCGGGGGTCGGGCCAGGCCGCGCCGGTTTCAAAGCTCCCGGCGTTCCACCTCTCCTTCAACCAACAAGGGGAAGGCTCAGCAAGCTGCCCCCTCCCAGGGGGGAGGGATGACAGAAGCAATCGGCATGGCGGCAAGGCTCGATAAAATTCTGCTGGCACTGGAGCGCCTCACACAGATACAGAGAGGGCCTCCAGGTGATCTGCCCCCTGTCGCTCCCTCCCAGGACGCAGAGACTCAGCAAAAAAACCCTCAGGAATCTTCACCCCAGGGCTCTGGGGCGAGGAAGGCCACTCCAACTCCTGGGGAGTCAGGGTTGTCACTGGCCCATACAGAGGGGAGAGCGGGAAAAGCCCCGTGCAGGGGAAAAAACAGGGCGCCCAAGCACCACCTACAGGCCTCTGCTGCTAGGCTCCTGGGATCACCTCAGTCATCTGAGGGGAAGAGTGGGAATGAACCCCAACCAAAAAGAACAAGAGCCCAAGCCACTTCAGAGTTGGCATCGGACTCAGATTTGGAATGGGAAGATATTGAGGACCTGGACACTCAGGGCCCTTCACAGGACACTCAGGACAGGGACAGGCAGTTTCCCTTCCACCTTAAGGGGGAATTTATGTCACAAGTGGCAAAAACTCTCAAACTAGTAGAAAAGCCACCCAAGGACGTATCTTCTGATTCCCAGGAAGAGGAAGAACGTGAGTATATCCCATCAGTTCATGGGAAAGACCCAGGCTTTCCTTTAGACAAAGCGTTTGAGAGGCTGATTCTACAAGAGTGGAAGCACCCTGAAAAAGGGCAGAGGATGAATAAGACCCAGTTCTCTTTATATTCCCTGTCTAGACGTAAGGAGCCTCTGCTTAAAAACCCTAAGGTTGATGCAGCCGCAGTCTCCCTCGCTAAACAAACCATTTTTCCAACGGAGGGTGACTGCTACCCCAAAGATGCTACAGACAGGACAGTTGAGAATGCTCTACGTAGGGGACTAGAGTCTTCTTCCACAGCAGTGAGAATAAACGTAATCTCCTCCTGCGTGGCCAGAGCTCTAATGGCTTGGTTACAAGAAGCACAGGATCCAGGCATTTCAGATAGGAGAGCTCAGGTCTTATCCTCAAGAATTAACTTGGCTTCTTCTTTCCTAGCCGACGCCACCATGGATTTGATGATGTGGTCGACTAGATCAGTTGCTAATTCGATCTCAGCCAGACGCAAACTCTGGCTCAGATCGTGGGAGGGGGACAATACAGCAAAAAACCTCCTCACCTCCGCCCCCTACAAGGGCTTTAAATTGTTCGGGGTCTGTCTGGAAAAGGTATTGGCAGACGCCAATGACAAGTCCTAACAAAAGAACTTGCAGCAGGTAGGGTCTAAGAAACATCTTTTTCGTGGGGGATCTGGATCTGCATATGGCTCCACTAGAAGGTTTCAGAATCAGTACAGACAGGACCAGCCTGGGTGATTCTTCTCACGTAGAGGAGGAAGGGCCCACAACTTCAGGCAGGACAAACAGAAACCTAAAGGTTTCACGAAGAACACCCGGAAACAAGAGGCATGACTACGAAGGGGAGTTAGAAGTGGGAGACAGACTTCAGAATTTTTCAGACGAGTGGGCGCACTCCGTCTCCGATGATTGGGTCCTGCAATGTGTAAACGCTGGGTACAAGATAGAATTCAGAAGGTCCCCAGCCCACGCTTTCATCATCTCCCCCAAATCAGGCAAAATAGAGAAGCACTTAGCCATGCTTCAAGAGTTGCAACGACTCAAGAACATCAGAGCAATAGAACCAGTTCCCCCAGACCAATGGGGGTGGGGGTCTGTACTCTCTTCTCTTCCTAGTCACGAAGAAATCAGGGTCCTGGCGAGCGGTCCTGGACCTCAAACGACTGAACAGGGCGGTTCGGACCCAAAGATTCAAGATGGAGACGGTAACATCAATATGTCGCACCATCAGAAAAGGGGATTGACTAGCGTCTCTGGACCTCAGGGATGCTTACCTCCACATTACAATCTGGGAGCCCCATCGACAGTGGCTCCGCTTCTCCTACCAGAAGACTCATTACCAGTTCAGAGCTCTCCCCTTCGGTCTATCATCAGCACCGCGGACCTTCACCAAGGTACTTGTGCCACTGGTGGCGAACCTCCGCAAGGTGGGGATTCACTTGTACCCGTACCTTGACGACCTCCTCCGGGCACAGAGTCTCGCCAAGCTTCAGAGGGATATCGACAGAACCATACAGTATCTGGGGATGCATGGTTTCTTAGTGAATCGAGACAAAAGCCACCTGATTCCGACACACAGGATCGAACATCTTGGGGTTTGGATCGATACAATCTCAGGAGCCGCCTACATTCCACCAGAAAGACAGGAAAAGATCCGGCAGAGTATCTGCCTGCTAAGCCTCCAGAAAAAAGCAACTTTTAGTTCTGATGGTGTCTTGCACCAAGCAAGTGCAGTGGGCGAGATTCCACCTTCGCCCCTTGCAACGGCTGCTGAGACCTTTTCAGCGAGAGCTCACCAGCGGGCTAAATCCGCGGGTCAGAATCCCAAGAACCCTACCAGACTCAATATCCTGGTGGTTAGACCCAGCTACTTTTCAGATGGGCGTTCCCTTAGAGGTACCGGAAAGGGTGGTAGTAATGACGGACGTGAGCCTAAAAGGATGGGGAGCCCACATGGGAACTATGGCAGTCCAGGGGCTGTGGTCCCAGCAGGACTCGAGGCTGAGCATCAATGTCCTCGAGCTCACAGCAATCCGACTAGCTCTACAATGCCTAGCGCACAACTTCGGCAATGCATACGTCCTGGTGTATACGACAACATGACAGCAAAAGCGTATGTCAACCACCAGGGAGGCTTCAGGTCCATTTGTCTACATCCGGAATCAGTACGACTTCTCACTTGGGCGGAGATCAACCTGAGGTCCTTGAAGGCACTTCACATAAAGGGAGTGCAGAATGTACAAACGGACTGGCTAAGTCGCCAGTCGATAGACCTGCACGAATGGCGCCTCCACTCGGAAGTGTTCAGATTTCTAACAACGAGGTTCGGGTATCCGGAGATTGACCTCTTTGTGACAAAAGAAAACTGGCAAACATCTCATTACATGGCAAAGGCAAGGAACACACAGACAGAAGCAGTAGACGCCCTCAATCACAAGTGGCCAAGAGGCTTACTATACGCCTTTCCACCGACACCCCTCCTGTCCAGGACAATATCGAAGATCATCAAACAAAGAGCACACGTGATCCTCATCGACCCTTGGTGGCCAAGGAGGCCGTGGTTCTTGGACCTAGTGGAACTGAGCCAAGAATCTCCAATCACCCTGCCACTACGCCCGGATCTGCTATCGCAGGGCCCTCTACTGTGCGACTCCATCACAATGCTAAAATTAACATCATGGCACTTGAACGCTCAGCACTAAGGGAGGCAGGTTATTCAGAGGCTGTGCTAGCTACGCTACAACAGGCTAGGAGACCAGCAACTAGAAAATCTTATGGGGCCACCTGGAAGGTTTTTGCTCTTTGGGCAGCGGATAGGGGGTTAGACCCATGCCTAGCTCGAGTACAGACCATCCTTCAATTCCTCGAGGAGGGTCTAGAGAAAGGATTGCGACCTAATACATTGACGCGCCAAGCAGCTGCCATTTCTTCGGTTCTGCAATCCATCTCAAACAAAAGGCTCTTGCCTCACAAACACATCAGGCAGTTCCTGAGAGCAGCTAGGAACATTAGCCCTCCGGTAGTTCATAGGTGTCCTTCCTGGAGCCTTAGCCTAGTGTTAGATGCTCTTACAGGCCCCCCTTTTGAACCTCTCAAGCATGTCTCTTTGTACATGCTATCTCTAAAGGTAGTATTTTTAGTAGCGGTCACTTCCGCTCGAAGGGTGTCTGAATTGGGAGCTCTGTCCATGGAGGACAATTTTTGCCTCTTTCAGAAACAGTCAGTTACTCTCCGAATGGACGAGGCGTTTATTCCGAAAGTTAATTCAACTTTTCATAGGTCCCAGGACGTTATTCTACTGTCCTTCTGCCCTAACCCAACTCACCCTAGAGAGAAGGTGTGGCACACCTTGGATGTGAGGAGGGCCCTAAAAATCTATTTGAGGAGAACCAGGGGTATCCGATCAACGTCAGCCTTGTTTGTTAACATCAGGCCTACCTGTGGGAGAAAAATGGCCTCCAAGACACTGATCTCCAAATGGGTTCGTCAGTGCATCACAGAGGCATACAAGGCCAAACATAAGGTTCCGCCACTTCAGATTTGGGCCCATTGAGTGAGGGGAGCAGCGACCTCCTACTCCGTCAAGGCTAGGGCTTCATACTCGGAGGTATGCAGGGCGGCTACTTGGTCCTTCCTGCATACCTTTGTGAAACATTACAAATTGGACCTGTTCAGATCCGCTGAGGCGGCGTTTGGCAGGAGGGTTCTGCAAGCAGTTCTGGAGGCTCCCGGGGCTGTTTGCTCCCATCCTTAAGGTATTTGGGCTCGGGTACATCCCAACAGATCACTGACAGGAGACAGAGGGAGAAAAAAAAATTGGTCACCTACCTCGGTGAATTTGTTTCTTCTCTGTCGAACTGTCAGTGATTCGGCCCTCCCTGTCAGACAGCAGATATCAAGATAGGGAGTGTTCCAGGGGTGTAATGTTAGTTAGTTTAAAAAAAATAAAAATTAAATTACACAGTTTTAGTGAGGAAGAAGCACAGTTCACCGAATCTCCTCAATTCACAACTCCCAGTTGGGACCCAGTAGAATGATGGGGAGGAGCGCACTAATGTTGTCTTAAGTAATTCTAGAAGTGGAGATGTTCCTCGGCTTGGATATTGACTGGAGAAAATGGCGGGCAGCTCCACGCATGCGCAGAAAAGCTGCTGCTTCTTCTGCCTCCTGACGGTCATCCGCAGAGCTACCCAACGGATCACTGACAGTTTGACAGAGAAGAAACTAATTCACCGAGGTAGGTGACCAATTTTTGTTTCTTAGGCACTCTTGAAATTTTTATCCATTATTCCTAATTCTAGACCCACAGCCAGGAACACAAATGCCACTCCTTACTTGCCCAGTGGGGTTGCCATAGGATGTACCCTTTTCCTTTCATCAACCAGCTCCTGGGGCAGTGTGAAAGAAGGAAGCCATGTTGTGAGCTGGATCGATCAGCCTGTTCCAAGCAAATTAGGGTCCTGTGTAGGTCCTATGACTGGGCCTATGACAGGAGGGGAGCTCTGGGACTCTCCCAGGGGCCACTTTGAAAATTAGTACAAGTTTTGGGGGGCTGCATAGAAGCTGAGGGCTTAAAGGGGGTGTAGTCAGGAAGTGGAGGGCACCTTCCAACATTTTGATTAGCCAAAGGGAGATGAGGGATTAGCCAAAGAGGGTTTGCCCCTCGACCTATAAGTTCTGCCCTGGTGCACTTACATGTACGCACATGCACCTTCTAACATTCCAAGTGCATAAAGAGGGATAGAAGCTCTCCTATTTATCCTCCCACTTAGTTTTTTGTCATTCCATCACCTCCCTAGTGTTCTTTTGTATTTTTTGGGAGGCATTCAGGAAAGAGGCTCCTGAGACTTGAATACCAGTCTTTTTGTCTCCTCTCTCCTGAAAAAGGGACTTTGATCACCCTGAAAGGAGGACAGTGGGATTCAGCACCCAAAGAGGGACTGTTCCCCCTAATTAGGGAATGTTGGGGAGGTGAGCTGAGCCATGGATCTATCCCCTATACTTGTATTCATGCCCTCGTCTCTACTCTCTTACCCTGAGTTTAGTCTTTCAGTCCTTGGGGTAGAACCTGGATCCAGGGAACAGATTCAGGAACTGGAAGGGCTAAATAAAAACTAGCCGTGGGCTACGTTTGGTCCCAGAGTCTAAGGTTTCCAACCCCTTGCCCTAGGACAAAATGTTCCTGTTATAAACTCTTCTTGGTCCGGGACTATAATATTTGGACATTCAGGTGTTTGGTGTTTTTTTGTTTGTTAAAAAAAAAAAAAAAAAAAGCCCCCCAACTTTTATTAAAATATATCCAGAAGCTGTCTTGAAAGTATTGCGAAGTTCAGCACTAAAAAATTAGGAAATTAATACCAGATTTAAGATTGCCTACACGACCTTAATTCATTTTCCTTCTGATAGTCTTTCCTTCTGATAGTCTGACACTTACATGACCACTTACTGTTTTTTCCATCCCTTATTTTTGCTTCATCCAATATTAAGCAATGTCCGGTTTGCTGCCAATTCTCCTGGAACACTAATTTTTGCCCTGCTTTGCACATAGCATTTGCGCAGTAATTGTATTATATTACTGACATGACTCTGTTCTTCCCTTATTTTTCCCAGCCCTACTCTCATGTTTTCCTTTTTGTTGCCTGCTGTCTGAAATTAGCTTGTAATCTCTTTGGGACCAGGACTATTTCTGAATCTGTCATCTTGTTTCTATTCTCAGGCAGCTCCGTATCATTAATTATAATACTGATAATTTGAATAATAATTTTCATTTAACTATGAGTTTAAAATGGTCAGTTTTTAAAAAGTATGGAAACTTACTTTAACCTTCACCGAATCCAGCCTTATATTTATTTCTGGAATTATTTTTGACAGATTTTAATTAAACGTGTTATATTATTTGTATTTGCTTGATTATATGCAGAGTGCTCTATAGTTATACAATAAGACAAAGTTACAGTGCAAGTAGAAAACTTTAGGGATGTCCAGTCCTCAAGGATCATTGCTAACACAAGCATCGTCACTTTAATGGGGTTTGTGCCAGTGGAGCAAATTGGAGGATGTATTTGTAAGTAGTCAACAACAATTCTCTGCTTCCCTTATCTGAGACTCAGACATAGGAACTTCTGATTATGAGACCAGTAAACTGTGTACTGTGCCATGATGGCGCTCTTTGTGTCTGTGGTCTGGAATCTGTTCCCGAGCCTCTGCAATTAACTACTATGACAGCTATGATCAATGCAGTGATTTTTGCAATTCAGGAGCAATCTCCTTCCTTGGAAAAATTGTGGAATCTCCTTCCCTGGAGGTTTCAAAAACTCAACAAGCATCTGGTTGGGCAAGATCAGCTAGTAAGGGTTTGGACTAGATGACCCTTGAGATACCTTCTAGGCTTTAACCCTATGATTCCAACCTTCAACGTTTCTTCCCTTAATGCTTCAAATGTGATGTCTTTGGGGCAGTATACAAGGTGCATTTATTTGATATAGGTTTTGTGGGGGTTATTTTGGTTTACTTTATTTCTACAATTTGATTGTCCACAAATTTTGGATAGTAGCAGTGATTTATTGTTTGTTTGTTTGTTTATTATTTATTTATTTATTTATTTATTTTATGTGTTAAATTTTCTATCCACCTTTCTCCTGAAGGACTCAAAGTGGCATTACAGTGCATACAATACAATATCCCACTACAAATAAATGAAACAATACAAATAAAGTTACACCTTCTGTAAAACAAACCCACCCCTCGCTCTTACAAGGGGGTTGTGGCCATATGAGGGGCCTTACAAGGGGGTTGAACATCCCTTCCACCCTACAATTTCCACCCCCAACTTTTCATTAAAACGCACACACACAGCTATTTACCATAGTCCCATTATCCCCACCTCTATCACCACCAAAGGGCACCCTTCAGTGTCGCTGACCCCAGGCAGAACAACCAGTTTTAAAAGAGCAGGAGGCTGAAAGTGGGGGTCCTCTCTGGCATCCAGTGCACTTCCTTTGTTTGTCCCTGCCCCTCTTCCACACCCCTCCCCTTGAAACAACTCACAGGCATTTAAGAGAGGGAAGAAGGCTCTTAAAAATTCAGTTGTGCTCTAAAAAGCATGGAATTTTATTTAAGTTAAGGCTCTTGCCTTAACTTGCACACTATGTAAGCATTAAAGATGTTGTACAGTCTTACCTAATGTACTCACTTACAACGTAGGCTCCAGGCACCCACACTTCATCTTGGTCATTCAGCCCCAATCCTCTCTCTCTCTTAAACAGAAAGTTTTTTAACAACTAAGAATTTCCCTGTTTTTTTAAAGGGGAATGCACTAAATTTCCCCTGCTGTCACAGTCCCAACCTGAGTTTGATTGGCAGCCAAACAGCCAGCTAGCCAGGAAGTTGCTCTTTCAGCCCAAACTTTGCTCCCAGGTGTAAAAAAAAATAAACAAATAAACTAAAAATCTTCTGCTGGTGAAACTGACAAACTTACCAGTTTCACCCACAGCGGAAGGAAGGACTGGAGGGGGATATTGCTTTGCAGATCCCTCCTCACTGGAGTGTTTCCCTTGCAGCTCTGAACTTTCTCAGATACGCACCTGAAGGAATTCTATGCAACTCACATGCAATTCCTCAATGCGCATAACCGCATACAGTCTCTCTCCTGACTCGATCCCTGCTCCCAGTGAGTTTCCCTTTCAGCCCTAGCTTTCACAGTTTCACTGGGAGAGGGGGAAGTAGTGGCGAGGAACATTATTTTGAAGACCCATCCTATTAGAGAGTTTCCCTTGCAGCTCTGAGCTTTGTCACTTTCACCAGACCAGTTTGGTTAGAAACTGGGAGCATAAGTAACCTTGTTAGTTTCACCGGATGGGGAGTTTACTTGGCAACTGGAGCAGCCAGCCATTGAGGTTCCCTTTCAGCCCCAACTCTGTCCCTTTCACTAGCGGAGTTTTTTTCTCACCTGGGAACAGTCTCCTCAATTTCACAGGAAGATGGGGGAAAGAGGGGAGATTGCTTTGCAGACCCCTCCTCATATGAGCATTTTCTTTGCAGTTGTGATCTTTGGGGACAGGGCACTGAAGCAAGGGAACGCAAGTTTAAACAAGATATAAATCTACAGGAGAACTGGCAGTAATGGGGAATAGACACAGGTCTTGGTGGGACACAGGGCTATAGGAGGAATTGCGAGGGAGGGCGGGGTCACAGGGCTTAACGTAATAGGGAACAAACACAGGGCTTGGCAGGACACTGGGCTGCAGGAGGATTGGAGCAATAAAGTGGAAGAGAAACAGAGCCTTAGCAAGACAGAGGGCTTATGAGGATTGGGTGTTACATGGGGCAGACACAGAGCAGTAGGGGAATTGCAGTGGTGGAGGACAAAAGCACGCAGACAAGACACAAGTGAGAGACTGAAGACGTGAAGGAGAAGGACTAGATCAGTATAGAGAAGTAAGGGAACCCGGGGGCTACACTTGCTATAGAAAGGGTTCACAGCATAAGAACACCAGAAAGGGGAGACTGGGGAGCAGTGAGGAAGGGAAGGTGCTACACAACACAAAGGGAACAGGAGGGGCAACTAAACAGGAAAGAGACCCAAAGGGGCCACAGAGGAAGGGGGCCACAGAGGAAAACACAACCTGATGCAGAGGAGAATGGTGAATTCAACAGGTGGGGGCCAGAGCATCAGCAGTGAGGGAAACAGCAATAGATGATCCGCCATCTCCCGGTAGCTCCCAGCATGCCTTATATAAGGCTGGAAGCTAATCAGGAAGTTGACAGGCGTGGCCCCACACAGAACAGAAAAGACAGAGAAAGAACAAACAAGTCAGCGGAAATAGCTCATACTCAAGCAGACCAGGTGGTGGCGCAGGGAGGAAACTGCCACCACTTACTCCAGAGGCCATGGGTTCAGGGCAAGGCCCTAGGACTACCTCCCAGTCATTTCAGCTGCTCCCAGTGTCCTCATATTGTCATTCCACCCAGCCTCCCATCTTTCCAGCTGCTCCTGGTGTCCTTGTATCTGTTATTCCACCCAGTTCTCTGTCATTCCAGGTGCTCCCTCTGGCCTCTTATATAGCATTCCACCTAGCTTGCTGTCATTTCAGCCGCTTCTAGAGACTTTCTACCCATCATTCCACCCTGCCCTCCCAATTCCAGTTGTGGTGGCTTCCTACCCATTATTCCACCCAGTCCCGGGTCATTCCAGCTACTCCTGGTGTCCTTGTACCCGTCATTTCATCTCCATCGTTTCAGCCACTTCCAGAGATTTCCTACTCATTGTTCCACCCAGTCCCTCTTCACACCAGCCGCTCCTGGTGTCATCCTACCCATCATTCCACCCAGTTCAATGTCATTTCATCTGCTCCCGGTGATCTCATATTCATAATTCAATCCAGCCCCCCGATAATTTTAGATGCTTCACATGTGCCTCCTACCTGACATTCCACCCTGCTCCTCTCCCCGTCTTTCCATTTCTACTACATGGCTTCCACATTTTCCTCTCTCTTCATGGCCTTTTTTTAGTTCCACCCCCACCCCACCCGCTACATCTTCTTTGGCATTTCAGATCCTCCCCTACTCCCTGTTGTTGTTGTTTTTATTATTATCTCTCTCTATGTCTCTTCTCCTTGTCTCCCCCCTCCGTGTCTATTAGAGTGTAAGCCGTAGGTAGGGACCACATCTATCTTATTGTTCTGTAAAGTGCCAGGTACATAGCTGGCGCTATACAAATGCTTATAATAATAATAATTAAAAAACAAGAATAAAATAATAATAATATAATTATTATTATTATTATTATTATTATTATTATTTATTAGCATTTATATAGCACCAGTGATGTACCTGGTGCTTTACAGAAATTCCCAAAGCCCCATCACTGTTGTCTCTGATGTTTCCAATCAGCATTCTTTGTGCCTTGTCAGTACACCTGCTGGGGAGTTTGCTTGGTGTTCATACAAGAATAGGGTGAAATAAATGCCACTCAGATCCATACAACAGTAGCTCTCATGAAAGCTTTTGTGCCTGCAACACCTGTAAGAACATTCAGAGCACTCTTTTGGGTTAAAGGGGCACCAGACGCAACTTTATTACATAGAACAATAATTTTAACAGGAAAAAACAACCCTATATAACTACCTGTGTGTATACAGCGGGAGGGACCATGCTAAACAAAGCAGGAAAGGGGGCCGAGCTAGTCCTCGCCCCCTAACCCGGGTGAATCGACCCTTCGAATTCACCCTCCCCTTGGGTCAGGGTGGGGTTGGTGCCCCATTCCAGCCATACTCAGCCTGGACTGGGGCCCCTGCCCTTCAGGCCCCCCTGCTCTCCAAGTGGTGATGGGGTACCAGGGCATCCCCATAGCTCTTAGGGAGCCTTATCACAGCATTGTTCCTACCCCGCTGACTGCCACAAAAAGGGGGGGGGGGAGTACCCCTACTCCACCACTTTTCCCCACACAGGTATTCCTAAATGGATATGACATGCCACCCTCAAATCACCCAACCAAATAGCATTCCCCTGTTCAGACAGGTGGATTCCGTCCTTCCGAAAGAGGCCAACCTCCTTACACCAGATCCGCCTGTGGTGCACCACTTGGCCCCCCATGTGATCAGTGAGCCCCCACATAGCCCTATTAATCTTACGCTTTGCCCTCTCAACCTTGGCTGGCTTGTCAGCGTACCGCCAAGTGCGCCGCTCAAGCAAGTCTGACCAGCATATGGAGGCCCATGGCCAGGTAGCTGCTAACTACGAGATGTCAGCCTTCATCTCGCCCGTAAGCTCCCATGCGGTATGCAGGTCAAGGTCATTTTCACCCAAGTGAATGACCAGGATGTCAGACGGACCGAAGCGCGCTGCCCTGCAAAACAGCGAAGGGATGAGGTGTTCCCAGCGCATGCCACTGCGCCCAGACTAGTACAGCCACAACCGCAGGCCACAACCCAGCTGGGTTCCAAAGTCAGAATTGGCAGCATGGCGTTCGGCCCAGTGCACAATGCTGTGCCCACATATCCAGAAGGTAAGGAGTTGTTCCAAACCTGCAGTTGATAAAAAATAAAATTGTTACCAACAGGGCTGATACTATAGAGGAGGGGCGAACGGCCGTATGTACGTGCAGTAAGCGCCTGTTCTCCATCTGCCTATTGCCTTGACCTGTGGGGGCAGCAGCCCCCCTAACGCTGCCGTAGATGCGGCCCCAATTCGGAAGGAGCGGGACCCGTAGCTGGATGGCTGGAGACCAGCATCGCTAGCCCCTTCCTAAAGACCGCCTGAAATTGAAACTTCGTCAAAAATGACCCGTCCAAATGCAGAAAGAGGGGACCCTGGAGGCCTGGGCGAACGGCCAAGTATGCCTCCATTGCATAGACAGGAAACATGGGCTCTACTGGGGACCGGTGGAGTTCTAAACGCTGCCTGCGGCCCTCCTGATCAGTTTTAGAGTGACGGATCGTGATCGCTAAGGAAGCCGAACAGACCACGTCCCTTATCTCCAAAGCCGTGCCAGACGATCACACTGGGACGAAGGTACCAACTCACTGATCCTTAAGGCAGCGAAAAAAGCCATGGCAAAGGCCGCCCGGAAAAGCAGCACCTCATAGGGAGATGCACAGAGCCGATTTAACGAGGCAAGCAGATGAGCCAACATATCAACGTGAATCTGTTGACAGGTATCCCTCCGCAGCCCCCGCTCCCTGGCCCATCCCTTGACCGCCCTGCGGAATCTGTATTCTTAGCATGGGTTTGCAACACCTTGAACCTTGCTGAAAAAGGCTTTAGCTGCCAGGTGACACTTTATGGTATGTGGAGCCAACCCCCGGCAACTCAAGTGTGCGGCAAACTACTCAACGTGGCAGGGGGGTTGGACCACGTCTCCTGAAAGCCATGGGAGGACAGGAAACGGCGGAATTCCTGGAAGGAGCCAACGTAAGCCCACCAGGTCGAGCTCGATACCGCTGCTCGAATCCCTTTATCTAATCTGTGTTCCCAAGCTGCCACAGGGCTTCCGGCATCACCTCTGGGTTGACATTGATGCCAGGCGCCAGTGAAACCTCTCCATCTGAAAACGAGAGAGGGAATCAGTAATATCATTATGAACCCCTGGCATGTGCTTGGCCGAGCAATACATGTTTAATGAGAGGTACTTCAGTACAAACCAGCGTACCAACACTATAACCCTGGGGGAATTACTAGATTGGCAATTGACCACCTGAGCCACCGCCTGATTGTCTGACCAAAAACACACGTGGGATTCCCGAAAGTGATGCCCCCAGAGCTCTAAGGCAACTAGCAATGGAAAGAGCTCCAGAAAAGTTATGTCCCTGACCAGATCCGTACCTACCCATCCAGGCGGCCAACGCTGGGCACACCCTGGAAGAAAACCCCGAAACCCGACCCACCTGCAGTATCGGAGACCACCTGAAGATCCGCCTCCAGCAGACGGACTTCCCTCCACAGAGAAATCCCATTGTAATTCTCTAAGAACGTGAGCCAGACCCCCAGGTCATCCCGAAGGCCTTTGGAGATTCTGATGCGGTGGTGAGGGACATACATACCTGCAGTGGCTCGGCCTACCTGGGCGTAAAAGGCTCTATCTGGGGTAATAACCCTGCAGGCAAAATTTAAATGACCCAGTAAGGTCTGTGTGGCTTTTAAAGTCACTTTCCTGGTGACCGCTATGTGTGTTAATAGCGCCTGCAGAGAGGCCAGCTTGTCAGGACGGAGACTCGAAGTGCATGAAACCGTGCCTATCGGTATCCCCAGGAAGGAGAGCAGAGTCATGGGCCCTTCCGTCTTTTCCCCGGCTAACGGGGCGCCCAGCTCTGCTGCCATGCTAGCAAACACGGACATGAGGTGAGCACACTCCTGAGAGCCCGCCCGCCCGCCCTGAGAAGAGGTAATCATCGAGATAATGCAATATATAAGGCAAGCCCGACCTCTCCCTGCCTGCCCACTCTAGCATGGTACTGAATCGCTCGAACGCGGAGCAGGAAATGACGCAGCCCATGGGCATGGCCTTGTCAAGGAAGAACTGGCCCCCAAAGGAAAAACCCAGAAGGTCAAAAACCCGGGGGTAAACTGGCAGCAGTCGGAAAGCAGACTGGATATCGCACTTCCCCATCAGTGCCCCCTTTTCGCATGTGCGCACTACACGCATTGCGGCATTGAAAGAGGTGTATTGAACCGAGCACAGCCCATTGTTGACAGAACTGCCCCTGGAGTAAGACAAATGGTGGATCACTCTAAACTCACCTGGGGTGTTTGGGGGCACAATCCCTAACGGGGAGCACCTGAAAGGATGAAATGGGGGGGGGTGCCGAACAGGCCTGCCACCTTCTAGTTCCTTGTTTATCTTGTTCCACACAACCTCTTCCATGCCCCATACAGACTTAAGGTTATTGACCATCTGATCGACCCATGCACCTGTGTATGGTATTTCAAAACCCTCTGAAAAACCCTGCAATAAGTACTCTGCGTCAAGTCTGTTTGGATAGCGTTGGAGGAGAGGGGCTAACACCTCAAGCCTGATTGGCATACGGGCCAGCCTCGTGACTGCTACCTGCCTGGTGACCTCCACCGCCACCTTGGCATTCCTGTTTCGGACCGCCACTTGAAAACTTTTGACTACCCGCATCGGTCAATCCCTTGAAACAGGACGAGGCAGGGTGGGCACCCCCACAGGTGGCGCAGGCATGGGCGTATTTTCAACGGGCATGAAAACACCCTTTGCCATTATAAGCCCAGTAGATTTGCTTTCCCGCAACTTGCTTCAGGGGGGCTGGCAGCACAACCCCGCTTCCTGTCCGGATGCCTCCCACTGGGCAATGAGGAGCCATGGTCTGCGAATGTAAGTTATACTCAACAATATCCCACTGGGTATGGGAATTGGATGCGACCCTCCACCGAAACATCTCATCATACTCTAGCCAGGCCATCCCACCAAAATCTAAATAAGCTTTTTGGATAATGGTAGCGTATTGAATCAGTTTCCATGCCCGGCTCGGGAACCTGTATTCCACCCCCTCCCCCCATGTAAATTTAAGAGCAGGTGGACCATTTCTCCCATGTTCTGTGTACCAATGGCCTCTTCCATTTCCCCCTTATCTCCTTTGTCTGTTTCATTGCCTTCCTCCCCTGGCTCCTCACCGTGCAGCAACATGAAAATGTCGATAAACTCCCCCTTCCATATTTTCTCCTTGGTCGCGAGGGACAGGTGATCCCCGGGCAAGGAGATAGGGATGGCATATGCATGTAAGGCCGAAGTGAGGCCTGACCGGCCATAAGCGGCTTGTGCGCCCGTGTCAACCGGCACCGTGTCCCACACCGAGGTCGCGGCATTGGCATCTATGGCCAGTGCTGCCGATTTCTCCCAATACCACTGACCGGTTTGCCCCTCGGTAGCTGGGCGTGCCCCGGAAGCCACACCCGTGACATTGCCCAGCCCAACACCCCCTGGGCCCACGAAGGCCCCAGTACAAGTGACTGCAGGACCCATGGACCCCTCACCTTGTTTACTTGGAGTCGACTGAATCCCGCTTGTCCCAGGTGCTTCTCTCCATGCTGCCTGCTTCACTGCCGCCATACTCCCGACGTCTGCCTCCGGTAGTTCCATCTCAGCCCCTGTGCTGGAGGGAACAGGAGTCCAGGTGCCTCGCCCCCGCCCCCGTTTCGGCAGTGGGGGAGCTGCGGCCGCCTCACCTGAGCTCTGAGCATGAACGGATTCCAAAGCTGCGGTGAGCATCGTAGTCACCTCCTGCAGGGTGTACCTAGGAGTGCTAGCCAGCTACTCCCGGTCACCCACAGGAGGATGGGTGGCAGTGACCCTTGTCCTGGGTCGCCCCCTCCCCACGCTAGAGGCTGGGGGGCGGGCGCGCGGCCTGAGAACCCCTGCCACCTCGAGTCCCTATTGTACGTTCCATGTCACCTGTGCTTGGGGAAAACAGAAGGGGAAGGTTCTGTTAGCCCCGATCGCATCGCGTGAGCGAGCACCCCAGCGTGGTGCCCTCGTTGCGCTACGCAGTACTTGAAAACTGTTGGGAGGGGCATGTATGTGGTGCTTTGTGCTATACCCTCACTGGAGGGTTTTGTGACTGGGACTTGTGGGGCGAGGTGGGACACGTGATTATTCCTCTCCTCCCACCCCCTGGAGCTGTATGTGTTAAGTCAACCAAACATAACTTTATTATTTATTCCTTTAGTTATATATAAATCATGGGTTGGGCCGCATCCTGAGCCCCCTCCTCTCAAAGGGTACCCTGGGTTCTGTAATTCAAATACAAGCCCCGTAGCCTTGACCCCCGCACCAGAGGGCCTGAGAAGAACAGCAGAACGTGTGGGGTGGGCTTTGCGCTGTGGTGTGGCAAAGCTCCCACAGGACACCAGAGGATCATGCTACAGACTTGGTACGGGTTGCAGGAGGGGGACATGATCTCCCCCCCCAAGCTTGCAGGCAACAATAAAGCATGTGGGGCGGGCCTGACGCTGCGGCACCACAGCGCTCCACACAGGCAATGGGGCCAAGGAATCCCATTGCTGACCCTCCCCCCCCCCGGCTGCGGGGGTTGTTGCGGCAGGCAGAGAGCGTGCGGGGTGGGCTTTGCGCCATGGCGTGGCAAAACTCCACACGGGGCACCCCCGAGGATCATGCCGTAGACCCGGTATGGGTCGCAGGGGGCCCATGCTCTTCCCCCCTCTCCCCGTGAAGAACTTCCGGTAATTGGGAAGAACTTCCGGCATGTCGGAGCGGTCAATAAATGTAAATAAGTAAATAAATAAATTGTAGGATGCGCGGGGCAGGCTTAGCCCCGCGGCGCTGCAGTGCTCCACATGGGCAATGGGGCCAAGGGATCCTGTTGCTGACCTTCCTCCTCCTCTGGGGCTGCGGGGATTACTGTGGAGGGCAGAGCTTCCATGCTCCCCCTCCCCCAGGGCGGCGGGGTTTGCGACGACGGGGGAGGGCTCCACGTGGGCGGAGTGAATGCCGCAGTGGGGCTGAGCTCGTGGGCGGCAGGAGTACTGTGGCGCGTGGCAGTGGGGATTGCAGCGACGAGGTAGAGCTCCATGTGCCCCCCCCCCGGTGGCAGGGATGCCGCGGCGGGCAGAGCTCCACTCCCGTGGCGGGGCTAAACCGCCCCCGGTAGCTCCCATTCCCTGCGCTGACTTGGCTCCGCGCTCCCTTCTTGTTCCCTCCCCCCCGAGGACTGTGACACGAGCGGGCACCCCGTCGCTCTCCCTTGTCTCCCCACTCCCTCCGGGACTTCCAGCAGACTAGAGATGACCCGAAATTGGCCAGGGCTTCCCGAAGAAAGGCTGGCGTCATTGAACTGACGGGGGTACAAGCTGAGCAGCCACATCCCAGTGCCTGCTCCTGTACCCCTGGTTCCCCTCCCCTCCTTACCACCAAAATCAGGTAAAAAACCAAAGCTAGCATCGACGGGACAGACAGACGAAAGTTGGGGGAAGAGGGAGAGCACCTGGCCAACCTGGGCATAAGTACCTGCCCAGGTCTCCGCCCTTCAGGTGCATCTCCCTCCTCCCCGTTGGGCCCTGGTACCGCGCCTCCAGAATAGCATGGGAGGTGCAATGGCCTTTGCCCATCCCCTGCTCCTCATCCTGTTCCAGGTGGGCGGGCACAAACCACCCCTGCTAGCTGCATGGGGGGTGCTCTCATCTCCTTCCACACAATAGAAAAGTTAGTAAAACAGACAGCAAAGCCTCTTTTCTGCCTCCAAAATTCAAACATCCATAACTTCCTTGTCTTTCATCTGATTTCCTGAAATTTTGATAGATTCTACCCCTCACCCAAGCATCCTCACTACCAAATTTCACAGTGATAGGAGAAAGCATCTTGATTTTATAATGAATAGAATGTTTGTGATTTTAACACAGTGATGCAGCTGCCTTAACTATTGACTTTAATATATCTTATTGCATATAATGTATTGTGAACAATTTATAATGCATCAGCAATGTTATGCTCTTTATTTTACAAATAGTGCATTATTGTTACAGCAATGAGTACTCAAGAAGTTAATAAATTAAATGCCTTGAAAATGGAGTGGATGTCTATGGATATGCAGTGCAACCTCATTATAACATGTATTGTTATAATGCAAATTCAGGTATAGCTTTGTTTGAGTCATGGCTCCAGATGTGTTATATCACAAATAGATTTACATGTAGGAAGCACCCTTATTATAACATGGATCTGGTTTTAACATGGGCATGGCTTCCAAATATGACATTATAACAAGGTGCGGTGTACCATTTTATTTTTAGCTTCTTGTTTTAGGAAGCAGTGCATTGGCTGAAACTCTAACAGAAGCCATCTTGCCTGTTGTTAAATGCAGGTCCTGTACATTTCAGATGTCCACCATCTGTTTGCTCGCCATTTGCTTGTCATTGATGATGGCACTCGGAACTTTGTTAAATTTTGGAGTAGATGTGACACATCAGGAGCCTTTTTGTTTCAAGGAAGAATTTTACTTTAAATGTACTCTCTTATTTTTCAATCAGGACAAAAATCCACTTAAAATATATGCACATTGAGATCAATGGCTCTGAATAAATAAAGCACTCCCTTTCAGCAAGCATGTTTCTAGTCAGCATACACTCTAACAGCAAGCTAGCCAATTAATAAAGTCACCAGATGTGTGCTTTTTAAAATGTTGTTAATGTTTCAGTGTAGAAATAATCTGTCAACCTAAGCAAAAAATAAAAGGGCAGTGACAATGAGCATGGAGATAGAAATAAACTTAACAAAGAACTTGCAACCAGAAGCCTGAGATTAAAGTGTCTGGACTTGCAAACATGCTCTTTTCTGATCGGTAGCAATTCTGTTGTGGCAAAATTTAATAGGTGTCTCTCAGTATTGTGGGGAAAAGCCCTTTCATCTTGCTTAGTTCCTAGAGAGTGTTGTATTTTCAAAGAACAGCATTGTAGAACTGAGCAATAACTATCAAGGCCTGGGCATTTCCTGGGGATTCATGACCGATTGAGAGAGTTCACCTCAGGCTGTTCATCACAGACAGCTATTCCTCTGAAAATGCACCATGCCAATGTCGTTATTGCTGTTATAACCTTTCTACTTATTTACTTTTTTAAATAAAGTGCGTGTGGAGGGGAAAATACTGTTTGTCGTCTCGCCCCCCCGCCCCCGCCCTCCCCCAGTGCTTTCTTCATAGTACTAAAGAGCAGGCAGTTCTGCACAGGTTTACTGCTATATCTCATTATTGTAGGGAATTAATTTGTTGTAGAAGGGGCCAATCAAAATTCTAGTTTTTAACCTTTTTAGGGCACATAAAAATAATTTAATATGGAAATTTGATATGGTATAGCTGAGAGCCCGTAAATGACTGGCTAGTATGCCCAGCTGTGCACCGTAAGGTTTTGGTAGACTGTGGGTGAAAACAGACATGACGCTAACCACCCTTGGTGGTCATTTATGCATGTTTCAGGGCTGCATAGGGCACCAATACAGCCCTGCAACATGCATAAATAACCACCAAGGGTGGTTAAAGGGTGGTTAGCGTCATGTCTGTTTTCACCCTGTGACTTCTCTATTGATTACATTCCCGTGATTTTCTCTTTTGGTGTGGTTAAACCATGTTAGTTTTCTTGATCATATTATATGTTTTATTTGTTGTTGCCCAATCAGAAAACGCACTCGGCTATATTTGTTAAAGCACAAGTCTGTGGTGAAGTGGATTTGCATGCGGTCAAGACACTACAGTAAATTTCTGTCTCCTCATCTCAGTTGAAAAAGGGCAGTAATTTATTTCTTTTTAAGAACATATATAGCTTATATTCACGAAAGAACGTTTATCTTTATTTACAACTGGTTTAAACCTCCAAATTGTCTTGTGCTAGTGTTGTACTGCATTACTGAGGGAAGCATTCTGTACCGCTTATACTCTTTGAATCTAGACATTTTAAAATGAAAGAGTCTTAAGTCCTAAAACTGACCTCTGTATACAGAATATGATGGTACATGCCATATATCAAATTATAAATTTGTGCTTGAGGCTTGCCAAGAAGAGAAGATTTTTGCAGTATGAAGGGAATTCTTTGAACAAATACATACTTTGATACACTTCTAGAATTACAGCACAAAGTTTGTCAGCTGTGATGCTCAATAAAATTGGTGGAAAGGTGCTTTTAAAGGTACACACTTTACTACTGTAAAGTAAACTTCTGAATTATTTGCCATGATGTTTAAATCCCCCACTATTATTTTTAAACAGAATTAAAGTCAAAATGTTAAAAATGTTTGCAAAATTGGTCCTTACTGCCTTCTGCTCTTTGAGGTTATAGACAGCAGTTTTTGCACTTGAGCTGATATAATTAGCTCAGTGGGGTAGGAGATTGCTCTTATTGGACTATCTGCTTGAGATGAGACAATTCTATTGTGGATCTTCTGCGAGTGTTCAGGACACACACTCTGTCCTGTGTAGTTTTAGTGAATTTCTGGATCTCCATCAAGCTCTGAGGGCACTCTGAAAAGATCAAAAGCTTTAAACACTGGGAGTATTTTAATTTTGTCGGTTAACAACAGAGGAGCCCTGGCTCAGTGGCTGCAAATCATGATAATCTGAATGAGCACCAGTGAACTGGAAATAATATCGTGACTCAAACTATGATAATTGTCTGTGCAATGATGCTATTTCAGTGAATAAAAGAGTGTTGATTTAGGTTTATGCCTTTTTTTCTGTCTCCCATGTTGCTCTGAATTTAACATGGTGGTTGAATTCAGAACACTGTTGCCCATATATCCTAGTGAAGGATACTATGTGATTGTGAGACGCATACATAAATATGGAACCTGTTAATTAGTACTAGAGGATGTGCAATCTTGAGAAAATATTAGCAGTTAAACTGGGATGTTTAGTTCCATGCATAGCCATGTGAGTGAGCAGCAAAAGGGATCCTTTCTCTAATGGAGCTCCAGAGATAGCATAGGTTGAGGAGGTAAAAGCCTCTTTCTCTTGGACTGCAGTCTTGCTCTCTCACTCAAGAAGAAGGGGGGAATATTTTCAAAAACGTCTAAGAGACTTCCAGAATTTTCATCCCAGGAGCCCCTATGAAGTTTTGCTGGAGGTCTGCAAGAGGAGAGCCAAATAGCCTGCAGGCTTTAGGAAAGCTGCTTGAATAGCTATAATCAGAGCAGTTTAGTCCAGCAGTTGGCCAGCTGGGTCCCTCAAAGCCAGTTATCCAGATATGTGGTTATCTGAACGTTTTGAGTGTTCCCTTGACTGACAGGTAATGGAGGGTTTATCGTAGTTACAAACTCTTCTAGCCAAACTAGGTATTGAAGTTGGCACACTTTTTAAAAAAAAATTGATTCCCCTAGGAACCAAAGATTCCTAGGAAATTAAATAATGAAATTTATTAAATTTTGTCAATGTGAAGATAAGTGAAATTTGGTATTTGATATAAACCGTAAATGACTTGACTTGAAGTTGTTTTTAAGAGACGATAAGCAACAATAATTGTGAGCCTGAACACAACTATACTTCTGCGTGTGAATTATGATACAGCCTGTGATGGCATTTTAAGTATTTTCTTAAATACGAATAGATTTTGGATCTTACATATTGATAGATTAGTTTCACAGGATTAAGGATGTTTCAGTTCTTAAAAGGGCATTAACAGGTCCTGAATTGTTTGTGGCAATGAAATTACTGTGTAAAAGATGCTTCGCATGTCTTATATTACATTGCATTGTTGAAGAATGGCAAGTGATCATATAATTGAAACCATGAGTGCATTCTGTCCCCTCTCCTGTTCAACGTGTATATGCAGCCATTGGGCAAGGTTGTCATCAATATGCTGATGACACTCAACTCTGTCTCTCTTTTTCATCCTACGCAGACCCCGCAGTGTCTGTGCTTACATGATGTCTGGCGACTGTGGGGGACTAGATGAGGGCAAGCCGACAGAAGTTGAATCTCGAGAAGGCAGAGGTGATGCTAGTAGGGAAGGCGGTGACTGTGGCGTCCCCCGTCACTGACGGGGTTCACCCCCCACTGGTTCCCCAGGTTTGGAGTCTGGGAGTGCTCCTTGGTGCGCAGCTTCGTCTGGATGCCCAGGTTGGAGCTGTGGCTAGGAGCGTATTCTGCTAGTTAAACCTGGTGCAACAGCTTTGGCCATACATCTCAGACTCCGACCTGGCCACTATCATCCATGCTTTCATCACCTCAAGACTGGACTATTGTAACATGCTCTATGTGGGGCTGCCCATGGTGATGGTTTGGAGTCTGCAGTTGGTGCAGAGTGCGGCAGCCCGTCTCCCTACAGGAATGGGTCGCCGTGAGCATATTACACAGGTGCTCCGTTCTCTGCACTGGCTGCCTATAGTCTTCTGGGCACGATTCAAGGTGCTGGTTCATATCTATAAAGCCCTATATGGCTTGAGCCCCATATCTCTGCAGGATCGCCTCATGCCCCGTGCTCTGGATCGGCCCCTGTGGTCAATTGGGAGCACCCTTTTCAAAGTCCCCTGGGTATCCCAGGGGGCGACTATGGAGAGGGTGTTCTCAGTGGCCGCACCGAAGCTGTGGAACTCATTCCCAACAGAGGCCTGAGTGGCCCCGGATCTCTCCTCTTTTTGACGTCAATGCAAGACCTGACTGTTCCGCCAGGCCTTTGTCGAGGGAGATGGGTGAGGGTGGGATTTTAGTTTTATAGGGGGTGGTAAAGGTGGGGTATCTTTTTTTTATTTTCCTCCCTCCTCTTTTCCCGGGGGGGGGATGTTTCCCCCTTTTCCTCTCTTCCCTCTGCTTTAGATGTTTTATGTTGTTGGTGGTGTATTTTAAGTGTATTTATATATACTGTAAGCCACCCCAAGCTGCCTCTGGCAGGAGGGGCGGGATAGTAAATGTTCTTTTAATAATAATAATCATAATAATAATAACAATAATTAATAAATTATCAAAAAGGAGTTCTGCAGAAGACAATGTGTTATTTTTCTCGATACTCAGATGATTCTCCATTGAGCATTTGAATATGTATTTTTGTTAACAATGTTAATGCTGAGGGTTCACCATAAACCATTCATCCTGCTCTCTCTCTGACATGTATCCTGTATATTGTATATATTTGTGTCGTATATAAAATTTACATAAAATATCAGTGGCGGCCCTCGCCTGAGGGCGCCTGGGGCAGTGCCCTGTCCCAGCTCTCCCCTCCACACACACACCCCCGGTGCTGCACTGACAGAGTGCTCACTGACTGAGCGCTCTGTCTATGCCGGGCGGCTGAAATTGACATCGGAGCGCCGCGCTGCTCTGACTGCTGCAGTCAGAGCAGCGCTGCGCTCCGATGTCAATTTCAGCCGCCGGCAGAGACAGAGTGTTCAGTCGGTGAGCGCTAGCCTCTGTCTGACTCTGGGCTCTGACTCACTCCCTTCTGGGACTCCAGAGTCTGGAGTCCCAGAAGGACAAACTTGAACTGAACGCGAGCCGGGCGGCTCAGCATTCAGTCCAAGTGCCGCCGCTGGGAAATCAAATTTCCCACTCGCAGCAGCTTTGCATTGAGCTCTATGGGCTCAATCCAAAACCTCACCTGGGCTTTCGATGGAGGTGCTCAGCAGTGAGATAGGCTGCAGCGCACATGCTTGAACTGTTGAGCATGCGTGCCACAGCCCATCTCACTGCCGAGCGCCTCCACTGAACCCTGAAGCCTCACTTGCCTGGTGCCTGCCTGCCTCCAGTCCAACTCCTGAGTCCTGCAACAGTGAGTAAACGGGACTTGGGGAGCAGAGACTGGGGGCCTGGGATGGAAGGGGGGAGGGTGTGTGAGACTGGGGAATGGAGGGGGAGGGTGGCTGTGCACCCCCTCCCCCTACATTCCCCAGTCTCGCACACCCTCCCCACTCCTTCCATCCCAGGCCCCCAGCCTGGGGAGACGAGACACTGGGGAACAGGGGTGTGTGTGAGTAAACGTGGGGGGGGGATTATTTTAAGCTTGATGTGCATGTAGACTGTATTTTCTTCCATCCGATGTTAACCCTGGGAACTCCTTGCTGCTGGGTTATGCCAGTGTTATGCCAGTGTTTTCAGTTTATAAATTATTTATTTTAACTTTGATGTGCATGTAGACTGTGTTTTCTTCCATCCAATGTTAACTCTGGGAACTCCTTGCTGCTGGGTTATGCCATGCCACTGGCCTACCATCCCCCCTGGCTCCGCCTACCGTCCCCCTGGCTCTGCCCCTAGGCTCAGCCTTACTTCCCCACTGCCCCTCCAACATCAAAATCCACCAGCTGCCCCTGTAAAATATGTTAAATAAATAATCTGTCTGTTAAATGTGTACTGGCAGTTTTGATGTGGAAAACCATAATGTCATTGGAGACTATACAATCAAGCATACAAATCCTTCTTTGTCTGTGGGATTTTGTCCTGGGAGAACATAACGGAGCTGTTCCAGGATCTCCCCCCTCCCCCCCGCCCCACCTTTGCTTTGTAGATCTTATTTTGTCTCAAACTTGGTTTGTGCTCTTGCAGTCCTGCTAAGAAGCCTAGTATCATCCATCAGAACACTGAGGGGACAATCCAGTGGCCTGCATGCACAGCCCACATGCGCAGTGCATGAGCAGAATGTGTACATTTTGCCCATGCAGGCACATAGCAGTTGGCACATGCAGGCCACTGGATTGCCCTCGAGACATTAGTAAATAGTTAGTTTCCTAGCAGCATGCATTGGTTTGCACTATTAATGCTCTTGTTCAAAGGGAATTATGATGATTCTTTCTCCAACGAGGCTACTACAGAGTGTATTTTCCTCTCATCTTCAGCTAGTATCAGTGTCTGGTTCTTTTTTAGAATAAATAATGGCAAAGGCTTTATTCTACCTAATTTGTTTTCCAGTTTTTTTTAATTTATTTGTGTTTTGTTTTTTAAGTGATGTTCTGGCTATACAACTTCAGGTGTGAACAACAAAGAAGCAACTTAGAGTTTTGTGTTGTTTTTTTTTTAAAAAAATCCTTTTTACTCACTAGAGGAAGACAATTGATGTATGTTCTAACCAGACAGTTCTTTCTGCCCTATTTTGATACAATGTTGAGTAGAGACCCCAAGCTAGATGAGGAACTCCATTGCACTAGGTACTTCATAAACAATGGGTAATATTTAACACTCCCTGCTGCAAAGAAGTTAGTCTAAAAAGGTGATACAGGATCTGTTTAGTTCAGTCTAACACTTGTCTAGTCCAGGACCATGTTCACTGCATTTCCCCCATTGTCACCAATGGGGAAAAAAGAGTGAACGTAGGTCCATGGTTCAGTCTTAGCTGCTAAACTGTTTTTTCACATGGAAGTCATGCAGATATGTTCTATATTTTGCAGCTGTTTCCAAGTTGCTATTCCTTGTTGTTTGTGTAAGTTAAATGATTCATCAGAAAGGTAACTTGAAAATGCAGTTTGCTTTACTTACAGGTTTTGTACTTTTCCTGAGCTACAACACCTGATCAGACCATGCATAAATCCAGTACAGCATCTGTTCATTTTTCCTGCTTGATAAATCAAGATACATCCAATGACCAGCTCATAAAATACAGTGATAACCTCTTCCAGCTCTGGAAGATTTGTCTGCCTATATGGATGCTGAGGAAGAATTGCTCTTTCTAATTCTTGAGAATGGTGTGTTTGAAAATAGGGAGTGTCTTTCTCACTCCACATGCAATCAGATTAAGTTTCAGTAGCTGTCAACATTAGTTACACTAGAAATGTATTCATGGATTTGGCTAGTCCTAAAATATACTTAAACTCAATAGGTGTTCCTAAAAGCTTAATCTTCACAGTTTAAAAATTTTCCCTCTAAAGTGTTTTCACAGCCACTGGAGTGACTCTTGAATTCAGCAAATACTTTGGATATCCAACATACTGACTTTTTTTCAATATGAAATATCACTAAACCCAATTTTTCAATCTATTTATGCAGTGCGTTCATAAGAACTCTTCAGTTCATTTTGAAGCATGAGTGGATATTTGATTCTCCCTATTCGCAAAGACTTCTGTTGTTTAACTTTGTATACACTAGGAAACTTTCAATTTCACTTATTTTGTTCATTCAAAAAATAAAGCAGACTTTTATCATTCCAACATGTGCTTTCCCTCATAAGTTTCAGACTTCTTTTAGCTTCACTCTGTAGTTACTGCTTTAAAAAAGAAATTGCCTTCTTGTTTTAGGCTTTGGCACGCCCTGTTTACAAATCCTATTTCCCATGTGCTTTTCTCCCCTCAATTCACTATTAACTACTATTGTTGTTCTGAAGACCTGAAGGATGTGTGACAACAGGAGATAATTAATCCAGGCAGAATTCTGCAGATATGGCAGCAAAGTCTGGAAAGTAGAATTCTTGTAGGGAGCTGTGTGCGTTTCTGTCAAGTGGTGGTACAGCGAAAATAATTGAAGTCTTCATTAGAATGCCTTGGTCCCTGCGGAGAGGAGTCTTGGGGAACCCATAGAGTCTCACAGGGGAAAAAGAAAAAGCTTGACATTAGTAACTACTAAATTGTCTGTCTTGTAAGAGACTTGACTGCCTGATTCAACAATTCTATGATCTTATGCTCCTTTTCCTGTGTCGAGGTCTTTTGTAAATGTATTCTTTATTGTCTTTACTGTCTTCACTGGACAGATATGACTTAAGTCTGTGGTGGTAGCCTGGGGTGATCGCCTGGCCTGTTGGGTAGTTTTAAAGTTTGGAGAGCTTGAGCTGGCATTGTAATAAATTCATTATAATAAGCATCTCGAATGCTGAGTAGATGCAGGTGTGTCTCGGTCTGCAAGCAAAGCTCTCCAAGAGGTGAACAGTCTCCATTCACCTCAAAGGGAGCATTTACAGTGAAGCTGAAATCACTGACTTGTAGTAGAACTGTCTTGCTAATATGTTTGTCCTGTGAAGCTAAATTTGCAGGTAAAACTTGTCTGTTCAGGTCTGTCCCTGGAGGACAGAGTACCAGAAGAATGGGTTTTGAAAAATATATGAGCTAGTTTAAGGCGAACCAGGGATTTCAACAGCAGCTGACCAGGGAAGCTTGTGGAAAGCTAGTTCTGCAAGGGTTAGTGAGAATGTCATTCTCTAAAGGATTCCTCTTTGTCTTTCAACAATGTTTTCCATTTGTCTTCCTTTCCTGCTGTAAGTTAAAGTTAAAAAATCTGGGTGTGGAATTTGCAGCTGTCAGAGGTGTGAAAGTCTTTGTTGTTAAAAACTGTGTCATGGGCAATCTCGGTAGAATGATCATTCTGCCTTTCTCATGCTCGTGCATTTGCAGTTGTACTCTTGCTAAAAGGGTCAGCAGTATCAAAATTTGCTTGATCATAAATTCACAGAATTTTTTTTAAAAAACCAAACAAAAATTACTTGCAGTTTCATATTCAGCAAAATTCCGAATTGTCTTAAATGCCTACCATGTGACAGATTCTGAGAACCTGCTGTTGCTGTTTGTGCTAGCCCCTTTGAAAGTACAAAGCTTTATAAAGAGATTTTATTTATTGTGAATAGTTTTGTTTCATTTTTTTAAAAAAGCCTTCAGTCACCTACCTGACTCGAAGCACAATGCAGACTTAACTGGACATACAGAATTTTTGGTTTCAATAGAACAATACAAGACTTTTTAGCTGATATTGTCAGCTGTTGTAGCACCCAATCACATTCTGTATGTCTCTTATTTGTAAAGTGCAGTGCACGCTTGCAGCTCAGAGGAATTATTCTTTAAAATGGCCTTCTCTGTGGTACAAGGTGATTATTTATTCATCTGACTGTTTTGTATTTATCTCTATTTGTGACGGTCAGATGAATAAATGATCACCCTCTATATAACAATATGTTGCTCTTCTATATTAACTACTTGAATACCTCAAATTGTTTTTAATGCCATTAAGTCACTCATCACCCTTGTGAGGTAGGTAAGTAATATACAACTGAGGGAAACAGAAGCATAGAGAGATTTTTAATGGTTTGCCTAAGGCTCCAAATGAAACTGAACACAAGTGTCTCCTCATTCCCAATCCTGTTCTTTAATCTTCCTCCCCCTCCCTTCCGCTAAACCCCACCATCCTTCCTCTCAAAGGGCTTGTTCTTTTAAGATACTTCTCATGGAGTAACTACCGCCAGGGGTTAAATAGCACTTCCCCCTCCTCAACTTGCAGGGAACTGCCAGCAGGGAAGCTGGAATAATAAATAGTGAGGCAGCCCCGTGGGCTTCAGTTGGACTACTTTGGAATAAGTAGTTTGTGGATCACAGTCGTTATTTCTCCCTCACACAAAAGAGGAAGTGTTGAGGTTAGGTAGGACAATAGAAGATTGCATAGAATCAGGGATGGGGAACCTTTTCCCTCCCGGTGGCCATTTTGAAAGCTTGCACAAGTTCTGAGAGCCACGTAGAAGTTGGGGTGTGGGTGCTTAACGGATGCAATCAAAGAAAGGAGGGATCTGTGCCATGGAACTGCCCCCTATCCTTGTTTGCATGACCTCACTTCTGCTCCCTTCCCTCGAGCTCAGTTTTTCAATGATTGGAGGTAAGAACTGGATCCAAGGGCCAGATCCAGGAAATGTAAAGGGGTCACATGAAAACTTGCTGTGGACCGCATTTGGCCCCAAGGCCTTAGGTTCCCCACCCCTGGCATAGATGAATATGACCTAGGTGGAGAGCCAGTGTGATGTAATGGCTAAGTTCACTGTACTTGGACCGGGAGATACAGGGGGACCCTGGTTCTAATCTCGCCTTAGCCAGAAACTCACTGGGTCAGTCTCAATATTCTCTCAGCCTCACAGGGTTGTTGTGAGGATTCAAGTTGTGTTAAACTGTTAGGTGTAAAGCACTCTTGAGTACTATGGCAGGGAGAGCTATATAAAAATATTTATTATTATTATTAAATAACAGAGGAATTCACCTAGATCAATCAATATACAATTATGCCTCCGGAGTAGGGGCTCCCATCCCCACCTTAGCTCCACTACATAAGTACCTTCCAACCCTTAATCCTCCATTTAACCCCTGTGATAAGTGGGCGCAGAGGTGAGATTAAAGTGCAAGTCTTAATTGTAAAATCATGTGAAAATTAAGATTAACCTGTAAACGCTGGGTCTCGTAAACACTACAATTATATATTTACAGGAGCAGGCCCAAGTCCCTGAGAAGTCCTTGCAGAAGCTGTCCCCTAGATCAACAGATACCTCTTTCTCTCAGGATCTGGTGTTAGCATCAATCTTCTTCCCATTCCAAGCAGACACAGGAAAGAATTGAGGACCTGCACCCTCTCTCTTCTCAGGCCCCCAATCCAGGGAATCCTGATGTCTATAGATGGTGTAATGATTCCAGCATTCCCCCCATGCCTTTATATACTCTCTGCCCCTTAGCAGAGGTTTTATCTCCTAGTTTCCCCAGGTAGCACCTCCTTTCCTCAGTAGCTTCTGCTGCCTGTTTAGTCAGTCACCTTGTAAAGGGTATGCTCCATAAGAGAACTCAGGATCCATTGCAAGTTACTAAGCCAGCCTGCAATGCTGCAAAACAGTATCACCACTAAATTCCAAAAACATTTTTTTAAATCCTCTTTAGGAAAAAGAAAGCAGATAAGTCTGTTTTTGGAGAGTGTTAGGACCCACTGACTGAGATGTGGATGGAAGTGTGTGCGGGAATGGAAACAGGATCAGGTCCAGATCAGATGCAGAGGCAGAAACCATGTCCAAATTGGGTCATTGTCACCAGGGTTCGGGGAAGGGCACACTTGGGGGGGGGGGGAGGGGAGGAACCAGTCACGCTCAAGACCCGGGCTCCGGCTCTGCTCACGAAGCAATGGCGTTAAATGCCCGTCAGGATAGAAGTGGGGCCCAACAGATCTCTGTGAGATCAGGCCTCTATCATCATAGGGTGCAGAGCAATACAGGGAGTCCAGAGCCTTGCCCCAACCTACCACTTGCACCTGCCACACAATGCAGGGGAAGGGGTTACAAGGTGAAATACAGGCGTGAACCTGGGCACCGGGGTAGAAGGGAGTAGGGCACTGCACACGGAAGGAATGGGGCGGGAGGGAAAATGAGACTAAGTGAGGACTGGGGGCTGGCTCCACGCACTCTACACTCACGCTCACAACCACACATAGGGACACGGGGGGAGGGATTCCCAAACACACTGAAGGCTATCACACACACGCTCCCCCCCCCCCCCACACACAATACCAGATAGGCCACAAGGAAGACACCAAACAAAGTACTTGTCTCTCTGGGGGCTGGTTTCCCTCTGATTACCAGTGCTGGAGTTGAGCCCAGCGCTGGCCTTTATACTGATGACTCTGGCCCCGCCCCTGTGCTCACAAGCTCTCTGAGTGCCACGGAGGGGGCGGAGTTGACCCTACGGTGCGTGGGGGGCATGTGCGGGACAGTCGGCCCCCGGGGCGGGGCCAGTTGCCATGGGGAACAATGGCCGTGCCACAGAGCACCGGTCTGTCCCTGACAGCATCATGCCGCGCCTCCTCTGCTGAGGTGCTGCTCCGGGCGCTCTTGGAGGATCCTGAGCCACCGACGGCGAGCGGGGCTCACAGTCATGCACAAAAGTGGAGGCCAGGTCAGGAGGCAGAAGCAAGGGGAGGAACAAGCTCAGAAGCAGACAGTAAGGAATGGGACTGAGCACAGGAAATCAGATGTGTTGCTCCACCCAACCCTCATAGCAGCGAGGGTTCCTTATATGGGTGCAGACAGTCAATCCAGAACTAAGGGGTATGGGAATGTATTGGACCAGAGATCCCAACAGGCAGAAATCTCTGCTCACACCAGAGCATGGCAGTAGGGCCACTAACTCCGCCACTGTCTTGAGATCCCAAAGGTGCTAGTTCAAGTCCCAGTCCATCACAGGACTTTACAGGATTCTGAATCATTCATAAAACTCTTCCTTTTGTTGTAATGAATATTATGCAAAGGGGGTTGGGGTGGGGGATTCGTCTGAATTTTTAGAGGTGGCTTTGAAAGAACAAGTGGTTTGGCAACTTATTGAGGACTTGGGTTTTCTTTCCTGGAGGTAAAAAGCTGTATTTAGAGTTGACAATAAGTTATAGCCAAGGAAACTGAGGTGGCTCTTTTCCACATTCATGAAGCTATTTATGCTGGCAGATATACTGTTGTCTTCATATTGAGCAGGTCTGTGTTAAGTATGCTTTACAAAGCTATTTACTTAAGTTTTTAACTTGATTTGCATCCCATCGTTAAGCCTCTGAATCCAGTAAAGCTACTTACATGTTTATGTTTAATCTTAAGATTACGTACCTTTCTGAATTGGGATGAGTATGTTCCAAGTGGAGTAAAGTACAAAGTTTCCAAAGTGAATCTTCCATTTAACAAACTCTACAAGATCTTTATCAACCTGTGGAGTTAATAATTGGAGATAATATTCCCAGTATCTAGTCACACAGTGCCTAGTCTAAATATGTGTTGCAATTCACTAAGTAGTCGTTTATATTGAATTTCATTCTTGTTACCCTCAAGAGATGTATTTCATAAAGGCAAAATGTTTCACTATTTTCATTTTGTTGATTAGGATACAGCAATTTGGAGGCAAATAGCTACATTTCTCTGGCATTAGTAATGCTACTTCCCTGCGAAACAATAGTTACAAAACAATATTCACTTTTTTATTTTGTGTAGTAAAAAGTTGTTAACTTTTGTAAGTTACTATCAGCTATCATTATCAGGGTTTCTGTGCATTGCAGGAATTGGCTCCTAGTTGTCATGTTTGGAAAAGACTTTTTACAAGTATTAGCCCTACTGTTAACATAGGCCTTTTTTACACGGACGGCGCGGCAGTGCCGATGGGTGGAGATGGGTGCGGATGGGTGGGTGAGCACACCCAGTGAACACTCGGCGGTGCCGAACAGGGAGACATTTACATGGACAGAGCCGCAGGGGGTGGTGGGAAGGAAAGGGGAGGGGCCGGCAAACACCCAGCGGCCAAACACCCATCCTGGGAAGCACTCAGCAAACACCTGTGCAAGTACACGGGCGGACGGGAACGGCGGGGAAGCCCCGCCCACCACAGTGACAGCACAACATGGCCGACCAAGAGCAAATTAAGCCACGCAACGTGGCCCCACCCCCAAGCCGCCAGGACCTGCGTGGGCGGGGCGGGCGGGAGATGGGATGACAGCCGCTACAAAGGAGCCGGTTCCACACAGCCCCGGCACAGAATCTAGACAGCCCGGTGCTAGGCCACCCCCACCACCACACACACACAGCAGAGTGGCACACACACAGCAGGCAACAGAAGCACACAGGGACGGGCACACAGCACACGGGGGGCAAGGGGAGGGAAGGCACCCACACAACACAGGTAACACCCCCCGCAGAGGCACCCGCACAAGGGGAGAGGCCAAAGCAAAGCACAACACGGACACACCGGGAAGGAACACAAAAGCCTTTAATAAAACGGGGAACCAGCAATAGGGGGCAACAACAACAGGGCAGAGAGTGGGACGGGGCAACGGAAGGGGGAAGCAGTGGCAGGCCCGGGACAACACCCGGTCAATAGGGCCAGCCCAGAGCGGGGCTCACAGCCCCCCCCCCCCCGCATGGTAAATCGCGCCGAGGCGCAGAATTGGCCCCTGACTCCCGCGGAATTTTTAAAAAAATTCCGCGGAAGAATCGGGGCCCTGAACATAAGCAAGGCAGGACAGACCATCACATAACAGCATTTTATTGGCACCTGGGGAATGCGAGCCCCCAACCACAGAGAGCAGAGCAGGGGGGCGCAGGTGGACCCACGGCCGGGCAGGAGAAGCACAACAGGAGGGCACAGGAGTGGCCGTGCTGGGCGGGCGAGGGCACCAGGGCAGCCCCAGCGGGAAGGAGCAGCCGTCACCCAGAGGGGGCAATGGGGTCCAGGGAACCAGGCGGCAGCCAGCAGCAATGCAGACAGCAGAACATAGCCCAGTCGGAGGCACGGGGGGAGGGGACAGGCAGTGCACCGGCCAGGGCACCGGGGTGGCTGCAAGCGAGTGGCAGCGAAGGGCTGCTCATGGACAATCCAGTGAGTGCTCCCGGGCCGGCAACCCCGGCATTAGACCCTCCCAGGTGAACAGGCCTCTTTGGAAGCCTCAGGAGCGCATATGAGCATCCACCAGGAAGCGGGGAAGGTGTAGATCCACACCAGTGGCTGCAGCCCGCTGGAAGGTCCCTCACCGATCGAAGGATGGCGAGCTCCACAGCAGAGGGGTTCCCAGTCTGGAACGGCCCACCAACCTCGGGGGTCAGCAACCCCAGGCATACAGGTCAGCAACAGGGGGGCCCCCTGACAGCAAGATGAGGTCGAACCTGGGTAGCTCAGTCAGCAGGCGAGCCGCCGTTAACTCCGCAGCGGTCCACGGCACAACAACGGCGGCCGGGTGCCCCCAAGGAGGCTGGGACAGGGTGGTGAAGCCGAAGCCGAGCTCAAGGCATGCCAGGGCCCCAACCTGGTGACCCATCGTCCACATATACCGTGACAGGAGCCGGAAGCCATCCTCCGCCGACGGGGTCGCCCACCAACAGCTGAACGTCGGGGCTCAGCCAGAGGGCCGCCAACAGCATGTCCGCACAGGAAGACCACCCCTCCCCAACATCCCCTGCTGAGGGCCCCGCAGAATGACCACCTATGGCAGCAATGGGGCCCGCTCTGGTGAAGCAACAGGCAGGAGACGGGAGGTCTGTCGCAACTGGGACAAGCATGGACTGAGTGGCTACTCTCGCCCACAGGCGGCCTTGGATGCCAGAGATAGGCCGGCCCGCTGTGGACAGGGCACCGCAACCCACACGCAGAATGGAAGGGATGCAGCGCAGGTGCTGAGAGATGAAGGGGGCCATGGCCGGGCACTGCGCCAGGGCATGGAGCCGAGCAAGGCATTGTATCCACACCGCACACAGCTGCAGCTTGCAAAGGCAGACCCTGGCTGGGGGAATTGTAGTGTGGTTGTGGAGGCAGGGGTACCCTGGGGTGTGCGCGGTCCTATCCCCCCGGTGGACATGTGGCTGGCGCACTCGCGGGGATGCTCAGCCGGACCCGGCACCCGGTTGCCACCCCAGCACACCCCCAACGCAGCACCAACCAGTGCCCTGCCCCCACCAGCCTACACAGTACATAAGGGGGCCACTGCGGGTGGGCAGGCAAGCGTGGGGCGGAGGTGCTTTAGCACGGGATCGAGCAGCACACAGAGAACAGCTATCCTGGACTGGGTGGACACTGAGGAGCTCCCTGTCATCCACTGGCCACTCCACATTGGCCTCTGCTGACGGTCCCTGCGTGGAGGAACAAGATTGGGGTAAGCGATCCTCATGTGCACTTATCTCTGTCCCATGTCGGGGCCCGGACCAGTGGGTGCCCCATGGTCATCCAGGGAGTCTCCTACTCCCCACATGAGCATGACTCGTGTTGTAGGGCACTCCCTGTTGTTGCGTGCCTCTGGACGGCCCACCCATGGTATTATGGCACATGCCCGTTCCAGTACAGTGTCACTGGGCAGGTACACATGCCTCTGGCAATGGGTGGCCGTTGCTCCCCAGCTCATGTAGTGCGTGTGCTCGGAGTGGGTTCAACAATCCCCGGATTCTTGGTGCCCCCCCCGGTGTTGCACCCCCAACCCCCAGGGGGCCCGGGTGCTGCAGCCTTACTAGAGGGGGTGGTACGGCCACCATGGGCGGTTGGTCATCCTGGGATGCACGGTCTTGGGGTGGGGGTGTCGCCTCCTGGTGGAGGGGGCGGGGTGGCAGCGGGGGCGGGACCATGGGGGGTGCGGACTGGAAGGGAGGCCCCGCAAGTGGGTCCGGTTGCCCTGTGTGGGGGAGGGGGACCCCGTGGACCAGGCCCGGGTAGGGTTGCTGCTGGAGGAACCACGGGTGGCCAAGGTGCAGGGAGGGGGGGCACCTGCACCAGTGGGAAGCCGCCATGTTGTTGGTTGGCTGCCAGTCCTCCTTCCGCAGCATGGCAGGGCCTGTCGCGCTGTGGGTCACGCCACAGGGTCTCCATGGCCTCCCCCCATGAGGTCCATGAGCCATGCGGCCTGACCCTTCAGGCCGTCACAGGCACGCCACTGCTTGCGTTGGAAGGCGGCAGCCTGGCGCCTGTCCCAGAGGTGCTCGGTGCGGGACCGGGCCATCATGGCAGCCAGGATCTAGTCCCTTTTCCCCTTCCCTCTGATGAGCTCCCTGGTGAGAGTGAGCTCCCGGGAGTGCACCTTGGCTAACGGTTGCAATTCCTCCAGCAGCTCCCTGCCGAGGTCTTCCCTCCGGCACCGGTTCCTGGCCCACATCTCCAGGTTCTGCTCCGCACCGCCGGCAGCTGCTCCCCTTGCATGAGCAGTCGCCTGGTCTGTGAACAGGAGGTTGGACACAACGTTAGTGCTTCCGGCCTATGTGCCCCGCTGGCCGCTACCGCTGGACCCGGGGTGCCTGGTGGGGCAGCCCCATAGTGTGGCGGCTCCCCTCAGCCCTCCCCTGTGGGTCCCCCAGCCCTGCCCTGTTGTGGGATGCTCCCCCGGCCGCTGATCGCCACGGGAGGGGCCCTTGATGGGTGTGCCGTGGGTGCCACTCACCCCTCCCACCTGCCCCCCACACCCCCGCCCCTGTTGGGCTCTGCTGTTTGTGGTTGTATGCTCCCGGGTGTCCCACCCTGTACCTCTGCCCCCCCCCATGGCCCCCTGGCTGGTGTGTCCCACCGTGGAGGGTTGTCCACCTGGTGGGGGGGAGTTGCCTGGCCCCCCTCGTACTCCTTCTCCACCGCAGCCTCCACCTCGTGCACCTCCAGGCTACCTTGTGCTGCAAGGGGAAGGGGTACCATTAGTGTTTGCCCGGCCCTGGCCGCTGCACCTCCGTCCACACTGTTCCCCCTCCAATCCCCCCCCGGCCCCGCTGGGGCGCACGTACCTGGATCCAGTTCCTCAGCTTCCAGGGGCCGTCCCGGGTCTCTGCTCGCTCTGTGCGTGCCCCCTGTACCGGCCTGTGGGTTTTGGGGGCGCACACGGAGTGTGGTGATCCGGCACTCAGATCCCTGGGGTGCCTCCTCCCCCTGTGGGACGGGGCTGTCCCCTCCCGCTTCCTGGCTGGCCTTGCCAGGGGTACTTCCCCCACCCTGCTCCGTGGGGTCTATCGGGGGGGGTTGCGTGTTGGCCTTGCACCTGCCCCTGGCAAAGGCGCTGCCGTGTGTGCAGGAGGCCATGATGTCCCCGTCCATGCAGAGGAACCTGTCCAGCTCCTCCTGGAACTCGGATGTGCGCATGACCCAGCCGGACTTGAGATTCTTGTCTTTGATATGTTTATATCCAGATCTCAAGTCCTACTCAAGGACTACTCACCTGCCTGCTTGGTTCCATCCCGCTGGTGCTGCCGCTGCTCCGCTCTACTGACCTGCAGGGGGAAAAAGATTGCTGTGGGTGCTAGGGGGCGGGGGGGGGGAGCTCAGAAGCCGGTCGCGAGGGCTGGCTTGTCCCCTCCTCCACCCAGAAGTAGCCGGGGCTAGAAAGCCCAGCGGCTTCCTGCCAGGACTACTCACCTGTCTGCTTGCTTCCATCCCGCTGTGCTGTGCTGTGCTGCTGACATCTGCTGCCGGCGAGGAGGGGGTCCGCTGGTGCTGCCGCTGCTCCGCTCTGCTCCGCTGACCCGCGGGGGAAAAAAGATCGCTGTGAGTGCAGGGCGGTGGGGGTGGAGCGCAGAAGCCGGTCGTGAGGGCCGGCTTGTCCCCTCCCCCACCCGGAAGTAGCCAGGGCTAGAAAGCCCAGCGGCTCCCGCCGCAGGCCACGAGCCAAAGGGCCACGGCCAAAGGGTGCGGCACTTTGGGGCCGCAGAGGCGGCCGGGGACGTTTTAGTGGGGTTCCTTTGTTCAGGGATAGGGAGGTAGGGTGGGGGGTAGGAGGGGTGGTTAGAGGAAGGGGGTAGGGGAGGG
>QEPC01002450.1:5934298-5944367 GCA_003113815.1 Sphenodon punctatus
CCCCCCCCTTGTGCCTCCCGGCCTGGGAGCCCCCCCTGCCAGGGCGGGGGGGACCCTTTGTACCTCCCGTCCGCCCCCCCCGTACCGGTGGCCCACCCCCCTTGTGCCTTCTGGCTGGGGGGCATCCACCCCTGCACCGCCTTGCCTGGGCTCCCCCCCCGGGCCCTCTCGGGTCCCCGTGCTCACCTGGGCTCTTCCCGCACATGGGGCGGTGTCGGCTCCCGTAGCCTTCTCGTGGGCCTTCCTCGTCACCATCGTGGGAGCCTGCGTGCGTGTGCCATGGTTCTGCCCTCCTTTATGGGCTCTTGGCCGGACATCCGAGGTCCCCCCCACCATGGGCATGGCGGCGCGTGCGTGATCCGTGGCACCGGCGCAGTGGGGCTCTGCCGGTCTGGTCCATGTGGGTGTTTTTGCTTTTACACGGATGCTCGGGTGTTGGACACCCATCTCCACCCACGGAGGGTGCCAGCTCCCTCGTGGCTGCTCCGTGGGTATTGGTGGGTGTTGTCGGGTGGGTCGGGCACGTGCCCCCACCCACTCATGGACATTTATATGGATGCTCTCCCACCCATCCGATGGGTGTTTCTGGGTGTTCGTGGGTGGGTGGCATCCGTGTAAAAGTGGCCATAGTTTGCTTTACAATCTCACTAATTTGATTACATACTAATTGCACATAGGCTGAATTGTTCAGTTTCCTATAATCTCAGCACAGAGTGTCTTATTCTATTATTATAGCAACTGCAAGCTTGTAACTTGTGAACTGCATCAAATTAATAGTAAATGCTATGTGTCTATCCTTGGCACCTCTCTTGTGTGTATGTCAGAGCTAGATGTGCAAGATCAGTAATCTGAAAAGGGCTTGTATATTGAGGGAGGCTAGGAGTTATAGATTGTCTCCAGATGTCATGCTGGGCATTTTTTTTACCATGTGAGTAATTGTGATGCTGCCCTACAGTCGCAGCATGGGTTAAAAACAGGTCAGGTCAGTGCATAACCGCCACAGCTCTGGTTGGGTCATAGAGGACTGGACCAGTACTGTTAGGCCTGGTTCAGAATCTACAGACAAGCAGACAGTTGTAGCAGTGGCCCCTAAGTTACTTAATGTTGCTCCTACCAACAACCTCCTTTGAGGAAGAATGTAACTTTCAGCTCCCTGGCAGTGTTGAACATCAGTGCATGGTCAATGCTAGTAGTAAGCTTGACCAAAAGTATGTAAGCTGCCTTAGCAAAGGAATGATGAGAGACCAGCAGCGATGGCCGGAATGGGATTGCTTCCCTGATTACAGAAAGATCTTAAAGTTGAAGCTGCATGCTGTTCACAGTCTGAGAATGAGGTAGCAGACAGTTGAAGATGTAAAAGGCTGGTTTCATCTGTCCTAGCTCTCTAGTAGGTTTAGAGGATGCAACTTCATTCACTGTTGGGAGCTAGGAGTGGACAACAGGGAATGGATTGCCCATTGTGACCTGATTGGGTACTTCTCCCAAGCAACCTAGATTGGGCACTGTTGGAGACTGGATGCTGGGCTTGATTGACCATTGGTCTGATCCAGTAAGGCACTAATGTTTTTATATTGTTATGTTCTAGTTGTGCAAAGGACTGAAGGATCTGCTCCCCAAAGGGCTCCCAACAGCGATTATACCAAGGCAGTACAGGAAAAGATCCTCAGTTGCAGGCTGTGGTTGAGTTGTACATGACAGCTAATTGGAACAGCAGTGGCTGTCCTTGGGCAGAAATTGAGAAGGGTTAATTGGCAAGATGATTGACAGAGGGAAAGTAGTTGCCACCATCTTTGTTTCATTGAGGCTTAGGGTAATTTCAGACGTTACACGCTCCCGGGTCACCACAGTGGATCCCTAACCGTGGTCAGCTGCCTAACCCCCTCCTGTGGTCCAGGAAAGCCCCGAACAGATGTGACGGGAGCAGGACCATGGCAAGGAAACAGATGGCCGGACCACGGCCCAGGGCAGCGCAACAGACGTTATGTCAATTCTGGACCGTGGTCAGAACACCCAGAAGACACCGGGGTGGGAGGCAGACATGGCCGACTGAGGGCAAATGAAGCCAAAAGCACCAAAAGGCAATGCCCACACAAGGGAAACGGAAAGGGAGGGTGAGGAGGGAGAAGAGTTGCAGGAGCGGCACACACAACAGGCACAGGGAAGCCAAGGACACAGCAGAACACAGACCACACACACACACACACACACACCCGGACGCAAACACACACGAACGGGAAAGGAAGGAAGGGGGGAGCACACCAGGAAGGTCAACACACACAGCACCACAGACGCGGGGGGAGCCCCGGGCCAAGGACGTGGAGGGGACCGGGCCGGAAACAGGCCAGGGCACGATGAAAGGCACCCAGAACCCCACTGACAGCACAGGGAGCACAACAGCAACACAGACAGCTCAAGTCACAGGGGTCCCCATAGAGACGGAGCAGGGTCACAGGGAGAGGGCAAACAAGCCAGGGAAGGAACTGGAGCCATCCGAGGCAGGTCCAGACGGCAAGGATTCCCCTCGCTGATGCAAAAGCACGGCTGGGGATGGATGCGAGCAGGAGGCTGCGAGAAGCACATGCACACACACACATCCCGGAGGAAGCCGGGAGGCACTGTCCAGTGGCCCCAAGCCCTGCACAGTCACGGAGGGACCCGGGGTGGGGTGGGGCAGGGCACGGACACAGGTGAGCGGGTGGCCGTACAAGGGGGGGTACACCACGGGGAGACCTGGTAACAATGTCAGGCAGCAGGAACCAGCCAAAGGGGAGGCCGGGCATAGAGAGGAACACCACAGGCAGCGAAGGACAGGGGGTGCCCATGGAGGGGGCACAGCAACACAGGCGAGTGGAATGGACGCAAGCGAACCAGCCAGAACAGCCGCGGGTCTGGAACGGTGCGGAGCGAGCGACCAGTGCCCCGAGCCGGCAGGGAGATGCAGGGAGCACATAGTAGGACTGTCATCCATGACACCGAAGACACAGGGGGTCTCACAGCCAGCTGCAGAGGGTCACGAAGGGGGCTGGGACCGGTTGGCCCACCAGATGCACGTAGTGGGGCCACTGAAGCATGCCATGGCGGTAGCCCAGCCCCACCATGTGGTGGGCAACGAGGTAGTAGGACTCATATGGATCCGGCCCAGCGAGCCCACTTGAACGTCAGCATGGGACCACGCAGCAACCAATGCCGCCAGCTCCGGTCTGGTGGGCTCTGACAAGGTATAGTCAGCAGCAGGGGGCCATGGCAGATGCCCAAGCTCCAACAGGCAGTAATATGCCGCCCCACGCGACCGCTCGTACCTACGGGCCCCGTGGATGCAGCAGAAGAAGGAAACAGCCAGGGCAGGGCCTCCCTCCTCCAGACAGGTCGTGAACCCAGCCAGGCCACAGACCGAGAGGGCGGACCCGGTCTCCGCCGTGGGCCATGCCACATGCAAGCACCTCCTCTCTGGAATGCGCCCATCAGGAAAGGGATGGAGACCAAGTGCCTCCGCATGGAGCCGGCATGCATTATCGCTCGCCTCATAGCCGAAGTAGCAAAGGCCAGAGCTCACTCGCATAGGCACCGGAGAGGGTATCCGGGCAGCACAGAAACAGTTGCACGGCCAGGGAATGCCACAGGTCACATAGGGCCATGGTCTCCCGGAAGGTCCAGCTATGGGGGGGTGCCAGGCGATCCAGGGCGCAGGAGCCCCGGGGAAGCACCACCGGCCATGGTCCAGCGGGCAGAGGGTCTAAGCAGCAAGGAAAGAGGGGCCCCGCAATCCCGTGGGGGCTGGGGAGGAAAGCAGGGGAGCTCCAAGGACACGCGATAAGGCTGCAGGCCGCAACAAGGCATGGCTAGCGAGCTATGCGTGGGGAGCAGACCCAGCACAACTGCAGGAACCAAGCGCACAGAATGTCCAGCAAGCAGTGATAGCAGGGAGGTGATGACAACAGGCAACCAGCTGTAGACCGCACTGATGGCAGCTCAGGTGCACCCAGGGGAGGGGCGCTGTTTGTAAGGACAGATCGGCTGGTAGGCAAGTGCAACTGGCACGAGAAGCCCAGGGAAGGCCCCACTAGCACTGCTGAGAAGCCCCCGGCCAGCTGGCGGTGGGGGCGGCTGAATGAGGGTGGCCAATAAGGGTACACTGGGGCCTGCCCCACAGGTGCGCAGGTGGGGAATGGAGCTGGGGCGGGCCCGGGACACGGGCAGGAGTGCTGGGCGCCGGAGCCCACCATGGGCACTCTCCACCATGGACGCGGGCCAGAGGGCCGCATGTTCCTGGACCTAACCGCAGAGTGGCACCGGCAGCACACAAGCCTCCAGCGGCTCACCACTGAGCTTCTCCACTTGGCTGCCCACATCAGGGGGTGCCTTGCCAGGACCGCTGTGGCCACCCGGCATGCCCAACACGGGTGAAGGCGCTCCTAGGCTAGGTTCAGGGCCCTGCGGGCGTACCAACGGGCCCTGCGCCTCTCCCGTGGTCACTCTGCTGTCTGAGAGGCAGCTGCCTGACACAAGTGGCAGCGGGTGGCCATGGTGAAGGCGGTACAGCTCGCCATGCCCACGCAAAGGTGGGTCTGGGTAACGAACCGGGCACAAGAATGGTTGGCCAGGGCCCTGGCATGGTGGGACGATGCAGAGTGGAGGACACACTTCCGCATGGATAGGTGGTCCCTATTGCGGCTCACAGAGCTGGTTGTGCCCTGGCTGGAGCGGCTGCGCACCCCCAATGCATGCCCCCATACCCATGGTTCAGCGCATGGCAATAGCGGTCTGGGCACTGGCAACACCGGATTCCTGCCGGTCCGTGGTGCAGCACATTGGTGTGGGAGTGAGCACCATCACGGGCATCCTCCAAGACTTCTGCGAGGCCATGGAGGCCATGCTACTGGACCGAGTGATCCAGTTGGTGACTCAAGAGGCCGTGGTGGCCAGCTTCGAGGCTGGTAGGTTCCCCAACTGTCTGGGTGCTGTGGATGGTACCCACATCGAGATCCTCTGGCCCCCCAACAGGGATGCTGGAGAGTACATCAACAGGCACGGGTACCATTCCTTGCAGCTCCAGGTGGTTGTGAACCACCGGGGCTGGTTCACTGATAGCTTCACTGGGCACTCCAGTCGCAGCCACGATGCCAGGATCTTTGCCATCTCATCCCTCTATGCCCGGATGTACCGGGGGGACTTGGCAGACATGGAGATGACCAGGATCAAGGGGGTGTTGATGCCCCCATGCATCCTGAGGGACCCAGCCTACCCGCTCCTCCGCTGGCTCATGAAGGCATACCCAGTCCCCAGGACCCCTGTGGAGACACTGTTCAACTCTTGGCTATGCGCCTCGAGGACCGTGGTCGAGAGGGCCTTCGGTGCCCTCAAGCAGCACTGGAAGTGCCTTGCCGGCCACCTGGACTTCACTCTGGAGACTTTGGCCCTTGTAATCGGTGCCTGTTGTGTCCTGCACAACATCTGCGAGACCGATGGGGCCACCTTGGCATTCCTCGTGCCCCAGCGGCCACCAGGACCCATGACTCACTATGTGAATGCAGAGAACCCTCGGGAATACCGCTATGGCAAGCGGATCCACACTGCCCTGGCGAGGCATATATCCAGTGAGCCCAGGGCCTGAGTGTGCTGGGCCGGCCCCGGGGTCCCCCGTGGGCTGCCACGGACCACCCCGGGTCCCCACTCCGTACCCACAGGTGGGTCACATCACCAGCTGTCCCGGCACCTGTGCCTACCCACAGCTGTGTGGGGGCAGGGCCTCCCCACAGCAGGTCCCACCTGTCACCAGTCTGCAGCCGATCTGATCCCCTGCCCCCTTCCTGTTACCATGAAGCAGACAATAAAGCTGTTGTAGCTACATTTCGTGTTTATTGTCCATACAGTGTTCCTTGTTCCCTACCTCCCTCTCCCCCTCCCCTCCACCTGCTCCCTGGTCCGCCCTACCTCCCCCTCCCCTGCTGCTTCCTGGGCCGCCCGACGGGTGCCGTGGAGTTCTGGGAGATCTCCTCACCCCCGCTGTCCGGCAGCCTCCAGGTCCGGCCCACCCTGTGCAGCGGGGATGGGGGGCGCTGCTGGCGGTGCCAGTGGGGCTGCCCGGGGCAACTGCTGACTCTGGAGGCCTGGCGGGACCGGGAGGCGGCCATGCTGGTGGCTGGGGTGGAGGTGGTGGTGGTGGGAGCGCCGCGGCTGGCTGCTGAGGCGCTGTAGCCGTTATAGTGCCGGGCGGAGTGGCTGCCATGCTGTAGGCACTCATGGTCCCTGGAAGCAGCAGCAGCAGCGAGGTGCCAGTGTCCAGGGACCTGTCCATCATCCTGGTGTACTCGGTGCCCAGCCGCTCAATGGTCTGGTTGAGCTGCTCCAATGCCTCCATCTACCGTATGTGCTTCCTTCACTCCCGCCTCCATTCTTGGCGCAGCTCTGCCACCAGCTGCTGGTCCTTGGCCTCCGCATGCTGCAGGGCCCTGTCCGTGGCCGCCTCCATACGGTCTATAGCTGCTATCATCCGCTCCCCCTGCTCCGTGCTGGTGCGGACTATGTCCCTGGCCTGGTTCTTCCTCCGGCGCTGCACTCTGGCCCTGTACCCCTGCTGCTGCGGTGCCGAGGGCATGGGCTCGGCTGGTGGGGACACTGTCTGTTGCCCTGTTGGGGGAACGATTGATGGCGGTTACTCAGCCTTGGTCACATACCACCTGTCCTGGAGCCATGCTGGGGGTGGTTGTGGTGCCCCCCCGGCGCGTAAGCAGGCATGGGCCTCCCCCTAGGGGGCCCCCTGTGCCCCACCCTGAGCCACGGGGCGTGCTGTACCAGGGCGAGTGGGGGGGCGGTGCCACACCTGGCCAGCCGTGCCCTCGGTGTACCCCCATTAGGCGACCCCCCCCCACCCAGGTTACTCACCTTGCTCCTGCTGCAGCTGCTGAAGCTGTTCACCGCGCTCCTCCTCGGCTGGCTGACCCACGTGCTGGGGCGTGTGTGCACCTATTGGGGAGTGGAAGGGGGCGTTACCCTTGCACGGTCAGGTCCCTATCCCACCATTGCCCATGCTTGCTGACATTGGGGGCCGGTGACCCTCGGTCAGCTGTGCCTGTCCCCCCTGTTGTGTGCCCGGGTGCCCCCTGGCCCCCTTCCCATTTTACCCTGGTTCTTGGGGGCTGCTGGGATGGGCCCACACCCTGTGGGGGCCCCCACGCCCTGGGCGCGCCCCCTATGTTCCGTGTGCCCTCCCACCCGCTTGCCTACCCTCTATGTCCATCTTGGAGTCCTCCGAGGCTGGCTTCCCTGTAGGTCTGTGCTCCCCTTGAGTCCACTGGCTCAGGGTGACCAGTGTGCCGGCCTCGGACCCACCTGAGTTGGACTGCGACTGGGCTCCCAGTGCTGGTCCCTGGGGTTGGTGCTTGCGTGTGGGACTGCCAGGGGTGGGGGTACATCGGCCTGTTTCTTGTCCTGCACTACGGTGCTCCCCATGAGCCGTGGGGTGACAATGGAACCCTTCATATGTAGGACACAGTTCAGGGCATCATAGTAACGGGCGGTCTGTTCTGTGTCCGGACCGCTGGTTGTTGTCTTTGATGGCCTTGTACTCCTCTTGAGCTCCGTGGCCTTGGAGCAGCATTGGGCCACATTACTGTGGTGCCCTGCCGTCTCCATGTCCCACACGCTCTCCGTGTACACGTGCTCATTCCTCTGGTTCACAGCGAGCTCCACCTGGTGCTCCAGGGACCCCCAGATTCTTATGAAGTCCTGGGTCTCCTTGTGCCCCCATTGCCCACCTCGCTGGTACCGGTGTCTCCTGTGTCTGCCCTCCTCCTGTGGTTCCTCCTCCGCTTCCCCTCCACCGCTCTCCTCCAGGGGCTCCGGCTCCTGGGCCCGTTTCTGGGTCTGTGGGTCGTAGACGGGGGGTTACTGTCATTGGTTCTTCCGACCCGTGGCCCGCCCCTGCCTCCCTCCCGCCAGGCACCCCCCTTTCGTGCCCCTCTGCTGCTGTGCGCCCCCCCCTCGCTCTCCTTACCTGTTTCCGGGGTGCCTCCATCCCCTGACCGGTTGTCCCCTCCGGGGCAACCAGCTCCGGCTGCTGCTGCTCCTCGGCTCCCTCCTCCCCTTCCCCCCTGCCTTGCTCGCCCTCTGCTCTCCTCTCCCTTCCATCTTGCTCCGTCTCGCCACGTTCCCCTGCTGCTGTGTGCCCTTTAAATCTCCCTCCCCGGTCTGTGTGTTGCATGTTGCCTGGCAGCAACACTGCGTGATCTTGCCACGGCTGGGGATCATTCATTATGATTTCGCCTGGTGGTTGGTGTTCAGTCATTATGTTTGGCGGTTTCCCGGTGGGAATCTCTTTCACCACGCTTCCAGGGATGGTCCTGTCCTGATCTCCGAAAGCGTGGTTGGCTTTGGCCCCTCTGGGTAATTGACCATGGTCAACATCTGGATGCCGCTGATCAGGCGTTCACGGCTCTTTGGCCACACCGCGGGATTGACCGTGGTTCACTGTGGTTGACAGTGGTATCGTCACGTCTGAAATTACCCTTAAACTCCATTACTGGAAGTAGATGGTCACAGTATCCATTTTTAGCTGAGACTCGCTTCAGTCATTGATTCCTCAGATGATGTGCTGAAAGTCTGTGGAGCTGCATTAGTTTACTGAAGCTGAGGATTGGCCTTCTATTCCTTATGAAGAACCCAGTTATGCAAATGGGGCTGATAACTGCACTTGTTTTGCAGAGTTGGCCCAAAACAAAAAGTTTGTACCTTCTTCTGGCAGGGTAAGTCACTACCCATGGCTTACATTCTGGGCAGCTGATGAGCAGAGAACACAGTCTTGAGAATACCCTGGGGTGCTCCATCAAGGATCCCTTGGTGTTATATGAGAAGCCTGCAGCCCTGGACAAAGCATCCACTGTGGCCAATGGGTGAATCAATTCTGTTTTTAACAGGCTGATTGTCCTAGCTGATTCTACTTATGTTAAGGAAATGCTCATGAATTAGTGTTTGCAGACTTTCCATAGTTTTCATGGACAACAAACACTGTGTGTGTTAGCACAAAAGACTATCATCTGGTTCCTTGTTGCTACAGTCTTTCAAAGCTTATTCATCTATTATTTTTGGCACTTCTAGAATTAGGTTGAGGCCCAGAATAAATAGTGTCTGCCCCAGTCCCTGACCTGAAGTATCATGTGATGGATGCTATAGATATCTGAATGCTTTCTTCCAGTAAATATTGTCAAGCAACACTCCACTTTTTTCTTCTCAGTGATAATTGCAACATCAATGAAAATTAGCATTTGAGATCTTTCCGTGGAAATTAGATAGTCCACATTAACACTGTGAAATTCTCAGCTACTATCTCTGATCTATCTATCCTCACAATAACTCTGTGAGGTAGGGAAGTATCTACATTTTACAGATGCAGTAAGTGACTTGCCCAAGATCACACAGAAAGTGTGAGGGTGAAGCAGGGATTGAATATGGGCCCCCTGATATTTGCCTACCACACTAATTACTCAACCATCCTTCCTCATATTCAAGATAATACTGGGGGTGATTTGTCTTGTAATTTGCAAAATCTTGTCTAACTTTGGTATTGTGTAGTGCAGAAGTCATTTGTATCCCTTTCTGTTAACTTGGCAGGATAGATGTTTGTTGGCATATGGTAACATTTTTGTAATTAGACTGGATCTCTCTTAATATCAAACTGGCTGCTTTTATATGAGCGGGCAGGGGTTGCGATTTTTCAAAAGTGACAAGGGATACGATCATGCACATTCAAGGTGGTCGCGCATTGTTTACTGACAGTGAACTAAATATCTCAAATATGCTTGTCTAAAAGTTGCCTATGATGAAATTTTTCCGATACAGTTGGGTTCTTCTTCGAGGATCTCCGCGATTCTCACTCTTGGGATATACTTCCTGCTCCGCAGGAAAACCTCTCGTCAGCAGTATCCAGGCAGATTACGCCTGGAAAAGACTAGAAAAGGTGAGGGCTCCACCCCCTCACTCCCCCTCCCATCCCGAGAAAAGCGCGGGCCCGCATCACGAGGGATGGAAGTATAAAGAGGGGGAGGAGCCCCCACCGCCTCAGTTCCTTCCAACC
>QEPC01002450.1:5945100-5992764 GCA_003113815.1 Sphenodon punctatus
GGAGCCCTCACCTTTTCTAGTCTTTTCCAGGCGTAATCTGCCTGGATACTGCTGACGAGAGGTTTTCCGGTACCTGCGGAGCAGGAAGTATATCCCAAGAGTGAGAATACGCGGAGCTCTCTCGAAGAACAGAGTTACTGGTAAGTAACCTCCGTTTATCTTTTGGGTGATATACTTTGTGCTGTTACATTTCAGAAACTAAAAAATTTCAAAAACTTTTTCCTTCCCACAGTTGTTACAAGGGTGAGTCAAGATACAAAGTGTGTGTTAGTTCCCTCTTTGGGCTTGTATTTTGAATCCCAGTGATTTCTAATCTCTTCTTACAAGTGATGACCTCAACATCTACAGGCCAGTGTCAACATCTGAGACTTAACTGTTGACCCTCGCCATCTAGGCTGCTGAGTGCTATCAACAACAGCCCTGCATAGGCTCTAAAATCAAGCTCAGGCCCAGATCAAGTCCAACTGCACTGGGGTCAACCCAAGCCCAGGCCCTGAATAGCCAGTATCCTCTATACTCAGGCCTCATCTTTAATGGCCGCACTTTAGAGGGGCAGGGTCATGTTGGGAAAGGGGCGGAGTTGGACTGCACCCTCACTGTAACAGGGCGAAGTCTTGCCAGGGGCAAGTCACTGCAAGATCAGATCCCACAAATCATTGTCTCTTTGGGGAATTTGCTCAAAAGCCCTTTTATTCCAGCAGCAGTTCGTACTCAGGCATCCACCTTTATCATAGTCCCACATAATAGGCTTCCTATTTACCAAAGGAAACAGCCCTCTGGCAACCCTTGCCTTGTCTCCAGTCAGTTAGGCCCTCTTAGGCCATTTTCCTCAGTTAAGGCTTCTGGCTCAGGTACAGTTCTCAAGTAAGCTGCAGCCAGGCTTTATCACAGGCCAAGTCCATGGGCCTCTTTAGGCAGCCCACAGCACCCACTCTCAGCTCCCTTCAGTTCTACATGGCTTGGCCATGCCTGTAGCCAGTACTCAGGCTGGCATTCGCAGCCCCTTCAGGCTGCTCCCTATTACACTCACCCATTTCCTGATGTACCCCCTGCCCCCATAGAGTACTGCGATTGTCATAGCGCATTGTGAGGGTGGAGCCTCCTGTCCAGGGAGTCTGAGTCTAAGGGGCTTGTGCCTTGAGAGCTTCCGAACCAAGCTCAGCCAAACCTCTTGTGTCCCATTTGGCTCAGTCTGGTATGCAGGGCTCTAATATCAGTTTCCATTGACTTTAGCAAGACTTGAGAGGTATCCCTTGGTGGATTGGGTCTATGATACTGAACTGAATGGGCATGTTTTACAGTCTTTTTTCTGTTCCTGACAGCACAGAAGCTTGTAATTTATCCAATGTATTGTCAGGGACGCGTGTTCACTGTGTTTTCTCCATTGTCGCCAATGGGGGAAACGCAGTGAACACGAGTCTCTTCTCATAAGTAGTATCAGAGATGGTGGTGTTTTCAAGTGTTCTTAGAATAGCCTCTGTATATTGACAATCTGGGACATGGGTGATGTGCGTAAATATAGTAAAAATATGGTGGGGAAAAAGTAGTAAAGCAGTGCCACTGGAGCATACCTGGCCCCACTCAAACCCATGTACCTCCATGCACACTCTGAATGAGATTGTGTAAGGTGGTGGGACTCTCCCCCCTTCCATTTCTTTCAGTTGTGCTGCTGTGTACTGCAAAGAAGCAGCACTTTAAATTTTATTTTGCTTTGACCTTTCTGGCTTCTTGTAGATTGTGGGATCCCAACAGTCTTCACTTTCCCCAAAGTTACCATGATTTGGTTGGAGTTGGCGATTAAAAATGCTCCATTATTTGGTATTTCCTTGCCATGCAACAGGAGCAAGCTCCTTAAAGCTTGCTTTTAAGTAAATTTACCAAAACAAAAAACTTTAAAGTTTAAAAAAACCTTAATTTTTAAAACTAAAAACTTTCCTCTTCAAAAACATCACAAAATCATTTTGACTCTAGCTTAAACTCCAAAAAACATACAAATTCATTACAATTACAATTTTAAAAAATTCAACTCCATACATTGCAACAAGACATAAATGCCAAAAAACATGGAAATTATTTCAGAATTTGAGGAATATTTAATATTTTATCCTCATCAACATAAATGTAATATATGTTCTTAATTCCTTACCATACATACATGTATTCATTTGTATCAATAACTAAACTTTCACATTTTTTCATTATTAAACTTTAATTTATTATCATAATTTGACAATGAACAATTTTTTCTAGAGTTTATTAACTCTGTCCTTTACATGTATACAAATTGTATACACTTCATACAATAAACGGTTAACAATGTCAGTGTAGAGAACATTATAGAATTTGTTGTACAGAATGTAGTTCTGTAGAAACAAGAGTTAATGCACTCAGAAAAAAATGTTCATTGTCGAATTATGATAATAAATTTAAGTTTAATAATGAAAACGTGGTTGTCACTCAAACTTCTGAAAGTTGCAGATGTTTGATTCCATACTTTTAAAAGTCTGCAACTTTTGAGAACTTGCAAACTTTTCACTCGGTTTGAAAACTTGCAGACTTTTGACTGTACTTTTGACTCTATGAAAAGTCTGCAACTTTTCAAAGTATGGAGTGAAAAGTCTGCAACTTTTCAAAGTATGGAGTGAAAAGTCTGCAACTTTTGTAAAGGTGCAGACATTTCACTTGGTTTGAAAAGTTGCAGACTTTGACTCTACTTTTTACTCTGAAAAGTCTGCAACTTTTCATAGAAGTCAAAAGTGTGCAACTTTTCAAACGTTGCAGACTTTTAAAACTACGGAGTCAAAAGTGACTTTAGAAGTACGGAGTCAAAAGTTTGCAAGTTTTCATACCAAGTGAAAAGTCTGTAACTTTTGTAAAGGTGCAGATATTTCACTTGGTTTGAAAAGTTGCAGACTTTTGACTCTGAAAAGTCTGCAACTTTTCATAGGAGTCAAAAGTGTGCAACTTTTCAAAAGTTGCAGACTTTTAAAACTACGGAGTCAAAAGTGACTTTAGAAGTACGGAGTCAAAAGTTTGCAAGTTTTCATACCAAGTGAAAAGTCTGTAACTTTTGTAAAGGTGCAGATATTTCACTTGGTTTGAAAAGTTGCAGACTTTGACTCTGTACTTTTTACTCTGAAAAGTCTGCAACTTTTCATAGGAGTCAAAAGTGTGCAACTTTTCAAAAGTTGCAGACTTTTAAAAGTACAGAGTCAAAAGTCTGGAAGTTTTCATACCAAGTGGAAAGTCTGTAACTTTTGAAAACTTGCAAACTTTTCACTCGGTATGAAACTTGCAGACTTTTCACAGGGAGTCAAAAGTACAGAGTGAGGCCAGGGGGAGTAATTGATATGAAGTTGACTAGAGCTGTCCTCTTGCTGTCTTTCTGAGGCATGTGGGTAATTGACATGAAACTGACTAGAGCTTAAAGTCTTTGTGACAGCTGGCTTCTGATAAAGTTACGTGATTTTAAAAAGTAGAGTCACGTAACTTTCCTTATGCTGTGTTTTGCCGGTCAGCAGCAGCAGCATGTGTGAGCCAGCAGAACTGATTTTTTAATCATTAATAACTCAGTTTTGGCTGCACCAATCACTATCTTATTACTGAAGCAGTTGTTATTGATCTCGTGCTCCAAGCCTGTGACGTTTGGGGGCTCAACTCATCCAGGGGGAGGAGATATTGATGATTCAAAATAGTGAGGACGTGTGCATTTTGTCCACAACCAATTAACTTTTAAACAGTCATAACATTTTATTTTCCTGATGGATCTTCTTCAACCTTTATGCATATGAATAAATTATAGCCTCACAAATTATAGCCATGGATAAATTTTCAGAAATGTAGCTCAAGTGGCTTCCTCAAAATCGGGGCTTCAGCAGTCCCCTGTTTATAATTGAGAGTGGTTGTGCATTTAACTTCCTTACAGCTCCTGCTGTAAGGAAATTTAAACAAATGAGACATTGTAATAGCAAGTAGCAGAATGCTTTGCAGTTTTACATCTTCTGGGTTGGTCCAGTGACTTCTGGAAGCTCTGGAGTTGCTTTCCCCTTCTCTCCATAATTCTCTCCTAATGCACTGGGTTTGTAACAGCTGCTTTATCTGGAGAGACATGACTGCTTGATGTCAGTTATTGCCTTTACATGATGCTGCTTGATGTACTGTGAGAAAGTTACTAAGTGAATTCTCAATGTGCTCATCATTTTTTAATGTGTCCCACATTAATTCCTACTCTAGTGTAAATAGAGAAGTGCTGCTCCAAATGAAAGCTATGCATGTGCATTGGGATCCCTAGTGCTAACAATACTCATCATTTTTGTTCCAGGTTGTTTGCATTCGCTCTACGTGGAATGCACTCTCGCCAAAGTTGAGCTGTGACACACGTCCACTTATTCTGAAAACACTGAATGAGCTGTTTGCCCTGGTGCCTTCCTTAACGGTGAATTCAAATGAATATGAAGTATGTATCTTAAGTATGACCTATATCTCTTCTCCATGTGTGTCTTGGTGTGTGCATTTTAAAACATGCTTACTCTTTCAGGGATGTTCCTGTTCTTTTTCTTTCTGAATCCTGCTTTACCACGAGGTGCAAAGAGTGTCTCCACTTGTTTGGTCCATCTTGTGCTGGTCCCTCTGCCTTCTGTGAGCTCATTGTTGTATAAAAGCCTTACCACTTCAGGTTGAGGATATGATAGAAGTTTATAAAATCATGAATAGTGTAGAAGAAGTTAATAGGGAACGGTTATTTACCCTCTCAAATAGTACTAGAACTAGGAGACGCTCCATGAAATGAACAGGTAGTCGATTTAAAACAAATAAAGTATTTTTTTCACTCAATGCAAAATTAAGTTGTGGAATATGTTGCCAGAAGATGTGCTCAAGGCAAAGTAGTATAGCTGGGTTTAAGAAAGGGTTGGGCAAGTTTCTGGAGGACAGATCCATTAACAGCTATTAACCACGTAGCTTTGAGGAATGTAACCTCTTAGTGTCAGGAGCTGGGAGTGAACAGGGAATGGATCGCCCTATTATGATCTCTTGAGTACTTTCAACTCAAGTGACCAAGTTTGGTCACTAGGAGACAGATGTTGGGCTCAATGGACCATTGGTCTGACCCTGTATGGCACTTCTTATGTTCTTAGGTGCTTCTTGATGATCTTGTGTTTTCTGCTGCTTGAAGCAAAGGGTTTGCTTGCAAGCATGTGACTGTCTTAAGCAGCAATGGTGGTGTGTGTTTTGGTTATCCTGGAGTAAGCATCAATCCCTGTTACATCGTTTTCTGTTTGTGTCTGTTTACCTCCAACTTGTCATTGAGGTGATGACCAGAGGGGTCCTGGAGCAGGTACTCTCTTCTCCAGTCCATGCTATTCCTGTATTTTTCTACACAATTGGGCCTGAAGGAATGCCATTTGCGCTGTGGGAAATAACATAGGGAAGTAAGGAGAGTGAAGGGCCAATAAAATGCATGGGGTCAGCAGTTGTGTAAATGCATTGCTATGGCACAATACAAACATACGTTAAGGGGGATGGTACCTTGTGAACAAGGCCTGAGTGTCATGTTGATCGGTTTAGCTTCTTTATTGTTTTGCGTAATATTACTCCAGTTTGCCCTCTTCTCTCTCTAGGTAGTGCATATGCTATCACCTGGCTTGGAAGCCATGTTGGTGGCACTCTTATAGCATGCCCAAAATGTATCCATTGCCATTGATTTTCCAGGTTTGATGCTTTAGATTCGTTTGTTCTACTCAGGCTTTTAGGGATATTTCTACTCCCCCGACTAATAACGAATAATAGTGTCCATTTTCACACCACTTAGTGCATTCAAGATATTTCACAAGTATTTGACTATTGAATCCTGTTAAATAAAAAACTTACTAGCATTCCATAGCTGCAGCTTGAGAGACAGAGAGAAACTCACCTGTGGAACTCCTGAAGCTCTAGTGAGGGGAGCTTAAGTGTTGACAAATTAATAGCTGTAGCTAGATTAAATGCCCCCTTTCTTCCTTGTTCCTGGTTGAGTGAATGGCAGCCATATTCCTCTGGTCATTGAATGAGATGAGTGGGAGAATTTTTGTCTTTACGATCCTGCTTGCTACCACAAAGTGCATGCGAAATGGATTTGGATTTTTGCCATGCTCTTTGCTTGGTCCTAGAAGTGACTGCTGAGTTGCTGACAGGTGAAGGAGGAAGATGCATGAAGCCAATGCACATCAGCCAGTTCCTTGTGGCAGTAGATGGATTGAGACAGGATAACCACAGCTATTCACTGTGCATTGTGTATGGTACTTAGTACCTGCACTTACATACCAGTGTGAGTGTGACACGTGCCTTACAAATATCTAAGAGCAGTATGCTTGAAAACTGAGGATGGAGTTGCTGAAGTAAAGGGTCTGGAAACCCAGAGTGGAGGGCTTGCCTCACATTGACAAAGATCCCATCTAGGGAGGCGGTTGGTTTTGGAGGTGACTTGGCACTTAGTGATGAAGAGCAGTTTGGATGAAGAACGGGTGCATGGGACTGTGCTTTGGCGCCGATCCTGTGTCGGAGGAGACATTCACCCTGGCAGGTAAAACTGTATAACAGTAAACACTGAGCTTTGTAACTCTGTATCCCTTTTAATATAGCTGGCAGCAGCTCTTCTCCTTCATTTTTGTGGTGTTTAGAAGGCAACAGTATATTATCTCACTGAATCTGATCATATTTTTCTTGTCCTTCATTCTCTGATTCTATTCATTAACTGCCTGAAAGGGGCAGATAGATCTGACGATGGCTCTCCTGGTTTTTAAAACAAGGTTTGACTGTATGCGAGATGTCCTTTAATGTCATGTTGATGTGCTGCTGCTACCATTAGTATGCCATCATGCAATTAATAAATACTTACTAGTGTTACTTCACTTTCTAATTGCAGTGGGAAACTGTAGTGTTTCCAATACTGCTCCTGTCAGGTGCTGACATTTTAATGGCAAGGACTCCACTGTATCTGTGTATTTGAACCATCTTAATTTAGGTGATTCCTACACTTTCCTTAGATTGGTAGGCAACCTGCTTCTGTAGCAGTGACCTCTGTGCTATGGAACTTTATCCCTTTTGATACATGTTTCTTTCCTCTTTCTTACTGTTCTAAGGCGATGTTTTCTGTGTCTCAATAAAATGTTCAGTAATGGCTTTAGGGCACTTAGTGGTAGATTTTTCAAAGACAAAAATGGAATTTAGATGCCTTTCACTGAGAGTTGATGGATGTTGGTATCCATGTGTACTTTTTGTCTTCAGAAATTTGGAAGCTATTGCCTATTGTTTTTTTTATATATATATATATATATATATATATATATATATATATATATATATATATATATAAAATATACTTACAACAATTAAAACACATAAAATGAATAAAACCAAACAATACATTCAAAGAGAATGCCTTACCCACTACCATCGCCTCCATCTTGTCAGGATTCAACTTCAGTTGGCTCGCCCTCATCCAGTCCCCAACAGCCTCCAGACATTGGGTAAGCACCGAGATTGCCGGGTCTGGGTTGGATGAAAACGAGAGGCAGAGTTGGGTGTCGTCAACATATTGGTGACACCGCACCCCAGACTGTCTCATGACCTCGCCAAGTGGCTGCATTTACACGTTGAACAGGAGCGGGGACAGAATGGAACCTTGCAGGGCTCCACACGTGAGATCTCATGGAGATGAAAAACAGTCCCGGAGCACCACATGCTGAGTCCTCTCGGCTAGGAAGGAACGGAGCCAATCAAGAAGGATCCCGCCCACTCCATCTCAATTCTGCAAGCTAGTCACCAACATCTCATGGTCAATGGTATTAAAAGCAGCCGACTGATCTAACAAAATTAGCAAGGTTGATCGACCCTGATCTAATAAACGGCGAAGGTCATCGACCAAGGCCACAAGCGCAGTCTCAGTGCCATAACCCGGACAAAAACCAGACTGTGAGGGGTCCAGATAACCAGTGCAGCTAAGATGCCTCCGCAGCTTCTGGGCCACAACCTGCTCAATAACCTTCCCTAAAAAGGGGAGGTTAGAGACTGGCTGATAACTGGTGAGGAAATCAACATCAAGTGATTGGTTTTTTGATTAGAGGCTGCACCACCACCTCTTTGAGGCAGCCCAGCACTTTGTCATCCCACCAGCAATGGGCCCACTGTCTCCCGGCTGGCCTTAACAAGCCAATACAGGCATGGGTCAAGTTCACAAAAAGTGCGGTGTCGAAGTTGTGGTGAATCCAAGCAATTTTCTCCGCAAAATAATCAACAAACATGTCACAGCAGGCACTGGATGACTCCGGTTCGAGATGGAGAAAGGGAGGACTGACTAACCCCCTCACCACCCAGAAAAGCTCTGCTGGATGAGATTTTGCTATACGCACTAAGGCATGTAAACTGGCTCTATGTTGCAATCTGTCAGCTTCAGCACGCGAGCGGCGCCACCGTTGCTTCAATTGCCGCCCTTCTCACTTCAGCAACCTCAGGCCTTCCGTAAACCACGGAGGTCTGAGGAGTCATCGCTAATAGAGTGGATGCCTCAGAGCCATCCAGTTGATGGCCTCCATCAACAAAGTGTTCCATAAAGCCATGAGGTCATTGAACGGACAGTCATTGAGATTAGAGGGTAACTCTCCAAGAGCTTTCTGGAACCTTTTGGGTTCTATTAGTCTCTGGGGGCAAACTATCTGAATTGGTTCTACACCCCCCCTGGGGGCTGACATGCGCCAGGAGACGTGCTTGCAGGAGGCAATGATCTGTCCATGACAAGGGCTCTGCTAACACCTTCCCATCAACGAATCCCCCGCCTCAAGGTCGGTGCAAAAAATCAGGTCCAAGGTATGTCCCCCATCATGCGTTGGGCCATTAGCAATTTGGGACAGGCCCATGGAGGCGATGAACTCACACTTCGCACCACCGAGACTGGCGTAAGCATGTATGTTGAGGTCCCGCAAGACGAATGTCTTCGGGGAGCGCAACACCATGTCTGACACTAGCTCCGCCAGAACATGTAGGGATGCTGACATACAGGTAGGTTCACGGTATGCTAGCAGCAGCTCCAATCTGTCCCCTACCAAATCAAACACAAGATGGAGGTCCTCTACCCCTGATATGGCCTGCACCAGATACCTCCTGACAAACTACTAATCCTTAAAAATAATGGCTGCACCGTCCCCTGTTCCTCTGACTGCGACTGATGCTCCACAGAGTACTCAGCCAGAACGAGGTCAGCCAAAATAGGCCCCAACTTATTGTTCAGCCAGGTCTCTGTAATGCACACGAGGTCGCTGTCATGGTCCAGGATTAACTCCCGGACTGTGGTGGATTTATTAACCACCGACCTCGCGTTCAGCAGCATCAGATTCAGGCCAGGGGTCCTCTGATTGATCACGAACCACTTCATCACCTGCTTGGGGGGAAGGGAGAGGGACCCAACAAACACCTGACCCATCTCACAGATCTCGCCCCCCCCCAAAGGGACCATATCTCCCCCACCCCATCACGACCCCAATGGCTGCGCCCCCCCCGGCAGGACCCCTCCTCCCGGCTGCTCCACCCAAATGACGAGGGAGATCCCCACCCCTCCAACTCTCCCATCCCACCCGCTCTCACCGGGCCAGATCTCACACCTCCCCCCGGACCCTTTCCCCCCCACCTCACACGGGGGGGGGGAGGTCCCCCTCCTAACCCACTCCCTCTCCGACCCCCCCTCACACAAGGGCAGGAGAAAATCCCAACCTCCCAACAACATAAAACACCCCTACCCTAAAACATAACCTCCCCTAACAAGTCTATGAAGTAAATGAAATTAACTTCAAAGTAAAGGGGGTTCTTCTTCAAATGGGGCTCCATCACTCACACCTGTGGGAAGCTGCACCTGCACATATCAGCCCAGAAACTTCTCAAAGTAGTTCCCCGCTCATGCTCCATAGCCCCTCCCAGTGCATTGTGCTGTTGGCGCTTTTGGCAGCACTATAAAAAAGAGGGGGCAGCGCATGAGTTACCTATGTTCCTTCCAGCCGCCACAATGCTTAGCAGTTCTAGGAAATCTTATTGCTTTGTTTAATATTGCTTCAGCGTGTCCATACCCTGGACCACAATATGCCTTCTACCATCCCAAAGAAAGGAGGATTCAAAAAATGCCTGAAGTGCCTGACGTCAATCCCCATAATTGATGTGCATGATCAGGTAATAACATCAAGGGCGAGGCCCTTTGGGTGCCAGCTGAAAGGTGACACCCAAAGGGTGTCAGCCGTTGGCTGGGCTGTTTGCTGGACCGTGGCGCCCTGGGACCTCCTGCCGTACAGATGGTAAAATTGCCATCCCGCGGCTCTTCCCTGCTGCTGTCACCGCTGCTCCAGCATTACTGCCATCGCTACTGCCATCAGATCTGCTGCTGAACCCATTGTCCGCTGCCACCACCATTTGGAGTCATGCTGCCCGGCCCCAAAGCTATACATTGCCCCCACTACCACTGCAGAGGGGCTTGTCGGGGTGCTGGTGCCCCCTACCGCTGCTGCTGATACCGTTACCGCCACAGCCGAGTTGCCACTGCTGAGCCGGGACCCAGCCTTCAAGAACTTGTGCTGCCTGGCCCCCAGGTGCTATCTCTTCCCCTCCCCCATTTGGAGGAGGGAGTGGGGCCTGGGCGCACAGCTGGACTTTCTGGGTTTCCCGGCGAGGCTAAAAGCGGCCTGCTTAGGCGTGGCCTTTAGCGGGATTGAGGGTACCAAGGGTGGGACACTTTTTATCTGTATTTTAGTTGTGTTTTAAGGAGTATTAAGGGGGATGGGGTATGCATTTGGTGATGGTGGGGGGCGAGGGGATTGGGTTAGGGAGGGGAGGGCAATCCCCTTCAGTGAGAGGACAGGGGATGGCCCTCGGGTAAGGTGGGTGAGGCCTCCCCGTGAGAGGGGGGGCACTACCCGAATGGTAGGGAGGGGGAACTCTCTGTGTGTGGGAGAGAGATATTTTGGGGAAAGGAGGTGGGGATCTCGGGGGGCTTTGGGGGAGCAGCCAGTAGGAGGGGGTCAGAATGATGTGGACGGGAAGGGAGGAGTGGTTATAGGGGTGGTTCGGGGACGGTATGGTCCACGGGGGTGTGTGGTTCGTGCTCCCAGGGGACCTAGGTCCTTTGTGGAGGTCAAAAAAAGCCTCCCCCCCCCCCCACACACACTGGGGGTGAAGGAGGAGCAAGATCTAAGGTCTGCAGGTGGAGGGCTGATGCTGCTAAATGCAAGGTCCATGGCAAATAAGGCCCCAGTAATCCGGGACTTGATCCTGGATGCAGCTGCAGACCTTGTATGTATTATGGAAACCTGGCTGGATGAGGAGGCGGGGCTAATTTTGGCTGATCTCATTCCAGCCGGGTATGCCGTGCAGCACCAACCCCGCCCCCGGGGCCAGGGAGGTGGTGTAGCTATTATTTTTAAAGAGACATGACCTGTGAGGAAGTATCCAGTCCAGGAGATTCCAGGGATCGAGGCCCTCCATATGGTGTTCAGTTTGGCTGGGGGCAATCTTGGGGTGCTGCTGGTGTACCGGGCCGCTTCCTGCCCCACAGCATCCCTTGCTGCTCTAGCAGAGCTAGTCTCAATGGTGTTGCTGAACTCCTCCAGGACTTTGGTCCTGGGAGATTTCAGTGCCCATGCCGATGCCGGCCTTGGGGGAGTGGAGCGAGAGTTCATGGCCACCATGGCAACCATGGACTTGTCCCAAGTTGTTAACTGCTCGACCCATGTGGGGGGACATACCCTCAACCTGGTGTTGTGTTCTGGCCTTGAGGTGGGGGATCCGGTAGTGGGGGATGTGAGGGTCACGCCTTTGTCATGGACGGATCATTATCTCGTACAGGCCAGTCTCTTAGAACGCCAACCCCAGAAGGGAAATGGACCAGTTAGGATGGTCTGCCCCCGGAGGCTGATGGAACCTCAATGGTTCCAGGAGGCCCTGGGGGATCTAACCTTAGACCCTGACGGCCGCTCTGTTGATGAACTTGTCCGGGCCTGGAACACCTTGCTCGGGGAGGCCAATGACAGGGTGGCTCCGAGACGTCTCCTACCTCTGTCTCGTCACCGCAGGGCCCCTTGGTTTCTGAGGGGCTGGGGTGTACAAAGCAGGCAGGTAGGCGACTAGAGTGACGCTGGCATCGGACTCATGCTGAATCCGACCGTCTTCTCCAAAGGGCCCATTTGCGGTCCTATGTTGAGGTTGTGAGGATGGGAAAGAGAGAATTCCTTGCCGCCCTCATAGCATCTGCAAAGTTGCGTCCGGGGGAGCTGTCCCGGGTGGTGCGGGGGCTGGTCAGTCCAGCCTCCCTCCACCTGGACGGGGACTTGTCCCAGGACTGCTGTGAGGAGTTTGCCATCTACTTTGCAGACAAGATCGCTCGGATCCAGAGCAAATTCGACATCGGATTAGGAACAGTAGAGATGGAGCGCGAGGCAATGGAGGCCCCGTCTGGTCCATCTTCTTGGGCTGAGTTTCAGGAAGTGACACCAGCCGATGCCGTGGATGTCCTGGGGTCTGTGAGAGCCACCAGTTGTGAATTAGATTCATGCCCATCCTGGTTGGTGAAAGCCTCCAGGGAGACTTTGGGGATGGTGCTGGTGAGGGTAATCAACGCGTCCCTTTGGCAGGGGAGTTTGCCCCCCAGTCTCAAGGAGGCTGTGGTGCGCCCTCTGCTCAAAAAGCCATCTTTGGATGTGGACGCACGCGCCAGCTACCGACCTATCTCTAACCTTCCCTTTTTAGGGAAGGTTATTGAACGGGCGGTGGCACTGCAGCTCCAGGCTCATCTTGACAGCGTCGGTTTCCTTGACCCATTTCAATCAGAGTTCTGCCCTGGCTATGGCACAGAGATGGTGCTGGTGGCCTTGGTGGACAATCTCCACTGGGAGATGGATGCAGGATACTCAACACTTCTGATCCTGCTAGATCTCTCGGCCGCTTTTGATACAGTGGACCATGGGCTGCTGTTGAGACGATTGCGAGCCCTGGGGGGTCTGAACGGGACTGTCCTTGGATGGTTCCGATCATTCCTCTCAGGGAGAAGCCAGCGGGTTGTCGTGGGACCTGAGTCTTCCAGCCCTCGGGCCCTGGATTGTGGCATTCCGTAAGGTTCTATTCTGTCTCCGTTATTGTTTAATGTATAAATACAGCCCTTGGGGGGAGGATCGTGAGAGGGTTTGGTGTGCGCTGCCACCAGTATGCTGATGACACCCAGCTTTACCTCTCTTTTTCAACCGACCCAGGTCCTGCCGTCTCAGTACTGTCCCAATGTTTGGAGGCTGTGGTGGATTGGTTACGGCAGAGCAGACTGAAGCTCAATCCTGATAAGACGGAGGTGATGGCGGTGGGTAGGGCAAGGGAGGTGTCGGCTCCCCTTGTGGAGGGGGTCCACCCTCCCGTAGCCCAGCAGGTTTGGAATCTGGGAGTATTATTGGACTCGGATCTCCGCCTAGATCGGCAGGTGGAGATGGTGGCGAAGGCTGCCTTCTGCCAGCTGTATCTGGTGCGGAGGCTGCGTCCATATATTTCCAGACACGACCCGGCCACTCTCATCCATGCCTTTATAACCTCGAGACTGGACTGCAGTAACGCACTCTACGTGGGGCTTCCCTTGATGCTGGTTAGGAGGCTTCAGCTAGTGCAGAATGCGGCGGCTCATCTCCTTACGGGGACAAGCCGACAGGAGCATATTACTCCCGTACTCTGCACGCTGCACTGGCTGCCTATAGCGTACCGAGCCAGATTCAAGGTTTTGAAGCCCTACATGGTCTTGGCCCCTCTTATCTCAGGGACTGCCTCAACCTCTGCGCCCTCCGGTCAGCCGGGTGCGCCGCCTTGGAGGTCCCCCGCATAAAGCGGGGGGCCACAATGGAGAGGGCATTCTTGGTGGCTGGGCCGAGATTATGGAACTCCCTCCTGGAGGAAGCCCGTCTGGCCCCAAGTCTGTTGGCCTACTACCGGGTCTGCAAGACTTGGCTGTTCTCCCAGGCCTTCAGAGGAGGGGAGGGGGGAATGGGCTAAAGGTTTGATGGGGGGGGAGGTTTAGGGGATTTATAGATGTTTTAAATTGTGTGTGAGATTGTTATTTTAAATTGTTTTTGTATTGTATTTGTATTTTTGTATTGTAAGCCGCCCCGGGATGCCATGGGCATGAGGGGGCGGCTAAGAAATGCAAATAAATAAAATAAATGATGAATGCCTACTTTGCCTGTGTGACTTGGACGAACCCACTGTCGGTCAGACATGTGCTAGCAGAGCCCTCAAGATCTGCAAAATGCAGCTCCAATGTTTGCTAACCAAACCAGGTGAACCCCTTTAACCCCTAACCGGGTGAACCCCTTCACGGCTTGCTAAATCCCAGGACTACTGCACCACAAAAGCTTGATTCAGCTCCGCCTTATACAGCCATCTTATGCCGCTGTCACTGAGCCTTCCAGCACTGATATCTCCTCTAACACGAAGGCCACCTGATGAGATTTTGAATTCCTCTGTACTGACCTCACCACCACCGACTCAGGCACCAAGCAGTACTGGATTGACACTGGGGCCAGTCCTAAGCCCTGTGGATCCCACGTGCGCACAGCCATGCACAAACTGTGCAGATCTCAGTTGCAGGCACATTGTGCCATGCAAACGCCACACGCATGTGCACATGAGTGATCCACAGGCTTGGGATCACAGACTTACAGATCCACAGACTTACAGATCTGCCCCATGGGCAACCTAACTCTCGTAGCAAGACCAAGAAGACAAAGCCTGTTATTTCTTCATCTGCTCACAAGAAACACCAGAAACTTAAACACACCTCAAAATGAAAGAAGCTGGATAAGTCAGAGGACAAAGACCTGACACCTAAGCGTTCTAAGAAGAAAGTACATCCGAACATCACTATCGCCTGGTGTGGATCATCTTAGCTCCCCAGGATTACCAGAGGCACCTATAGTCATCCCAGCTACACCATCAGGAACTCCAAAGAGCTCCTCTCGTGTATCATCACAATTTTCTCCAGGTTCCTCCTTCTTGGACAACAATGAACATATTCATTCTCCCACTTCCTCGCTTTTCTTGTTCAATGGATCCAGCCCCAGTTTGGTGACACAAACCAACTCAGCCAACACTACAGTCACAAGCTCCATTGTCATACCTGTGCCGGGCAGGTTATGGCTCCCCACCTTATGCACAAAACTACCCACGTTGGCCACAACCACCATACTAGTCTTCACCAAGATACCAATCATATCCATGCAATCCAGCCTACTACCACAACTATGACCCTCACCATTGTACAATACCCACAACGAGACCATCGGGAATTGCCCTGTCTGTTTCACTCAGCAAACCACCTTTCTTGGTTCCTCCGCTGACACTAGTCATGTTAACAGGGCAACCTTCTTCTGCTACAGATGCACATACCCTTCTGGCCCAAATAGTACCGACTTCAAAGGCAATAACAGCATAACGCACCGGCACAGTCTCAGCCTCCAGTAACAATTACTTAAATGACAGAAATTCCTGCTACTCTAACTCCAATAGACAAAGAGCCACGACCCCAGGCTCCATTGCTTCCCAATGTGTCTGCTCTGCCTCAGGCACTGACACATTTATCGTAACACTTGGCACCGCCGATACTACAGCATCCCACAACACCGTCTCCTTCTTACCCAGCTAGGGATTCTCTTCCTCCTACTCCTCTACCTATCCCTTCATACCTTCAAACAGTAACAATGATACTGATCTGAAACATCAGCCAGACCCAAAAAAAGACACTCTTGCCACCTCCATTAAGGACTAATCATCAAATACTTCCCTTCTAGTCTATGATGATACTACTTTGTATCCATCCGATTCAATCACTGACTCTGCAGAGATAATCTACTCAGAGGACCATAAGAAGTTACAAGCACTGATCACAAAAATAGCTAAAGCACTTGACCTAACAGTAGCGGTTGAGGAGGACCCAATCTCCAAAATACTCAACAAACAACTCTACCAAAGTCAGTCTACCATTACCAAAAAAACTAATGAAATACTCCAGGGAACTGGAAGACACCCTCTCAAACTTCTCCTATAGACTCAAAATTTAGTGCCTTTTATCCAGTTCCACTGGATGACCACACCATGTTCCTCAAACACCCTACTCCAAACTCAATGATGGTACAGGTGTCATCAGAGAGGCACCAATACAAGACCACAAACATCTCCCCACTTGATAAGGAGGGTAGGAAACTGGACATTTTAGGACGAAAAACTTTTTTGTCTGCTAACTTAATTTTGAGAGTGTTCAACTATGCCTCTGCTATGTCCATGTTCCAGCATCTCCTCTGGGACATCTTAGGACAAATACTCCAACATCTCCCCCCGGAGCAAAAAAAGAAAGCAGAGGCACTGCGCTCTGAAGGAATCTAGCTCAATCCTAATTGATGACTAGTACTCATATTGCTGACTCTATGGTGAGGGCAGTAGCTAACGGGATAGTCACAAAATGGCATGCTTGGCTGAGGTCTACAGCCTTACCTCATCAGATGTGACAGAAAATTGAAAATCTTCCGTTTGATGAAATCTCCGCATCGAATTCAGGCGACATCCTAGCTGAGGTAAAGGACACTAGAAGAACCATGTATGCTCTGGGAGTCACCTATAAGACAAAGAAGATATTCTTTGACTCCATAATACAAGACAGCTAGGTATTCTTCTCCTGCTTATATCCAGTAATCCTAGAAATACTTTCCATCATCCTTACCTCAGACTCAGCATAGGCATCCATATAAGTCCAACAACAAATACGTCAACCAGCCAGTCCACCTCCATCCACTTCCAAGCAGAGTTGTTGATTTTAACAACATTGTCCAGAGCTTAGATCCATACACTACAGTTCCCCTTCCTTTCTCCTCCAAGTTATACCACCACATTGGTCTCTCATTACCAATGGCAAATGGGTACTGGAGATTCTGTAGAAGGGCTATGCTATCCAATTTTCCTCCATCCCTCTTCCCTGTCCCTCTTCAGGGACCCTCTCACAAGACTATATAACAAGAAGAAGCTAACAGCCTCCTTGCTAAAAGAGCTATTGAGGAGGTCCCATCTGAGTTCAGATGAAGGGGTTTTTACTCCAGATACTTTCTTGTCCCTAAAAAGGATAATGGTTTTAGACCCATATTGGACTTGGGAGCTTTGAATAAGTTTGTTAGATCCTTAAAATTTAAAATAACGCTCATCAAGGTCCTCCTATTCTTATTTAACCATGCATGGTTCTCTGCTCCGAACCTACAAGATGCATGTTTCCACATCCCCATACGTCCCTCGCATACTAAATATCTAAGATTTGTGTTTAACAGTTCCCACTATCAATACAAAGTCCTGCCCTTTGGCCTATCTTCTGCTCCAAGGATCTTCACCAAATGTCTAGCCCCTGTGGCAGCTTATCTCAGACGTAGAGGCATCTCCATCTTTCCCTATCTAAATGCTTGGCTGATAGTCTCCCACTCTGAGCAATCTCTACAGAATGACTTAAAATTTACAGTTGATCTTATTCAGCAAATAGGATTTGTCATAAATTTTAAGAAATCTGTCTTACACTTACTCCAAATAATCGTTTCATAGGTGCAAATCTCGATTCCAGGCAACAAAGAGCCGGGCTTCCCCAAGACAGACTGGAGATCATAAAGAACCACGTTTTCCATCTCCAACACCATCCGAGACAGACCGTAAGGTTCATTCGACAACTTCTAGGTTACGTGGCATCAGTTACCACTGTTGTTCTTCATGCCCGCCTGACAACGAGGCCCCTCCAATATTGGCTACACTGGAGATATTCTCCAACCCTGGACAACTTTACCATGCATCTCACAATACCACCATCCATTCTTCTCACAGTGACATGGTGTACAGTAGACCAAAACTTGTCTCAGGGCATGACTTTCACACAGCCTTCCCCGGATGCTATCACCACCATGGAAGCCTCCACACAGGGTTGGGATGCACATTGCAAAGGCATGCAAATAAGTGGCATCTGGACTGTATGGAAGCAATATCTTCATATCAGTCTCTTGGAGCTAGCGATGAAGGCTTTCTTATTCCGTATTTGGGGCAAAACTATACAGATTGCCACAGACAACACCACAGCAATGTGATATCTTGTCAAGATTAGACTATTGTAACGTGCTCTACGTGGGGCTACCTTTGGTGATGGTCCGGAGACTGCAGCTGTTGCAGAATGCAGTGGCCTGTCTCCTTACAGGGACGGGTCGTTGTGAGCACATTACACCAGTGGTCTGAGCTCTGCACTGGTTGCCGATAGTCTTCCGAGCCCAATCCAAAGTGTTAGTGCTTACCTGTAAAGCCCTATACGGTCTGGGCTCTGGATTGACCCCTGCGGTCCGCCAGAAGCGCCCTTCTTGGTGTCCCCCGGGTGGCACAGGGGGCTACAATGGAGAGGGCATTCTTGGTGGCGGCGCCCAGGCTGTGGAACTCCCTTCTGGTGGAGGCCCAGCTGGCCCCGGACCTTGCCTCATTTTGGCAGCAGTGCAAGACCTGACTGTTCTGCCAAGCCTTGGGTGAGGGTGGGTGGGGAGGATGGGTTTTTTCTTTTCTTTTATGCCTCCCTTTTACGTATTTTATATATTTTATGTATATTTTAAAATATTTTAATTTTTATAAGCCGCCTTGAGCTGCCTAGGCAGGAGAGGTGGGATATAAATGTAAATGGTGGAAATAAATAAATAATAAATAAATATATCAACAAGCAAGGAGGTACCCAATCCTCATGCCTTTGTAGAGAGGCTACCAAGCTATGGGAATGGTGCATACCCCACCACATACATTCTGTTGCCACACATCTGACAGGTCAATCCAACATGCTAGCAGACACTCTGAGCAAAGCACCTATCCTTCAAAATGAGTGGATGCTCAGTACTACAATTGCCAACAGCCTGTTCCACAAATGGGGTCTGCCTCATACAGATCTCTTTGTAATGTCTCGGAATTCTCAATGACCATTGTTTTGCAGCAGAGCGGATCTAGACCCTGCCTCCATAGGAGGTGTATTCCTTCTCCACTGGGGAAAACCTCTACAATACACCTTTCCCCCTTCCCTTTCATACCTTGAGTTCTGTAGAAAGTCAGACAAGACCAGGCAGAATGCATCTTGATAACACTTGACTGGCCAATACAAACTTGGTACACCCAGTTGACCCTCATGTCCATAAAACATCATCACCTACCATGCATAGAGGACCTTCTCACCTTAGACAACAGCAGAGTACTCCATCCCAACCTTCAGTTAAAGCCTGAATAATATCTTCCTTACCTGGTAAGATTTGAATGACTTGCCTGATGAAGTAGTACAAATCCTAAAAAATGCATGAAAGTCCTCCACTAACAAAACCTATGAGGCAAAAGGCAAATGGTATACTACTTGGACATCCACAAACAACAATGATAAACCATATACTTAACTATTTAACTCGCCTTAAATCCCAGGGTCTTAGTCCATCCTTTCTAAAAGTTCATCTTGCTGTCATTTCAGTCCACCGTCCTCCTATTGATTGACATCTAATCTTTTCACGTCCCATTCTGAAAGGATTTTTAAAGGGCATTATCAATATCTCCACTACCATCAGACCAGTGCCTTCTGTTGACTTTAATTTATTAGACTCATGTCACCCCCATTTGAGCCTTTAGCTACCTGCTCTCCTCACATATTAACCGTAAAGGCTTGCATGTTAGTGGCTCTCACATCTGTCAGATGGGTTATTTTACCTTTCTTTATGATTTTTTCACAAAGACAAAGTCATGCTCTGGCTACCCCCCACCTTTAAACAGAAAGTTATGTCATCTTTCCATATGTCTCAAGATATCACATTACCCATATTCCTCTCCAAACCTCACACAAAGGGGAAGCAGCCCTGCACACTCGAGACATTAAAAAGACTCTCTCCTTTTACCTTGAAAGAACAAAACGGTACAGAAAATCCTCTTCCCTTTTTATAACCGCGGGAGGATCATCTTCAGACTTGTCAGCCCCCTCACAGACTATATCTAGATGGTTACTCAAGTGCATATCCCTCTGCTATGAACTTTCTAACAAACATCCACCTCCAGGACTAAAAGCACATTCTGTGAGATGGCAACATCTGCAGCATTTTTCCTCAAGTTTCCCATGGAACAAATTTGAAAGGCTGCAACATGGAGCCCTTCCCACACTTTTGTTAAACACTATGCCCTTGATTTTTCCACATGTTCAGATGCACTTTGGGAGAGCGGTTTTACAATCCCTCTTTAAGTAGGCATCAGCTTCCACCCACTGAGGATTACTGCTTTTTATTCTCCCACATGTGTGAGTCGACAGAGCCCCACTCGAAGAAGAAACTGAGGTTATTCATCTGTAATCTTGGTTCATTGAGATGGGCTCCATCACACACACCACCCACCCACCTTCCCCTCTACATCAAAGTCTAACTTAAAGAGGTCTTCCCACTCTGGGTGTGGAGGTTGGAAGGAATAGAGGTAACTCACACTCTGCCCCTCCTTTTTATAGTGTAGCCAAAAGCGTTAACAGCACAAGACATACTGGGAGGGGCTACAGAGCATGAACGGAGAACTGCTTTGAGAACTTTCTTGGCTGAGCTGTACAGGTGCAGCTCCCCACAAGTGTGACTGATGGAGCCCATCTCACAGAAACAAGATTACAAGTGAGTAACCTCAATTTTTGTGGAAACACTACCTTGTGCATTTGTCAACACCTGGTTGTCACAGGAGTTATAACTTCACTTTAAACTAAACATGGCACATTTTTAGTAGGGATGCACTGAATAGGCCACTAAGCAGATCGAGTTCCGAAGTTCTGAGTATCCAACCTGGGTACTCGGCTGAAACTCAGAACTTTTTTTCAAGGACCCGGAATTCAGAACCCTGGACCTCAGAAATCCCCGGAACTCGGAATCACTCAAGAAGGCAAACCCACATAAGTGCAACTGCGTGCAGAAATCCAAAAAAACCCAGCAGTGGTGTACCCACAGCATGGCCCACCATCCACAGTGAGTGCACTCATTTTAAATTCATTATGCCAACCAAACAGTGCCCAGAAAAGCAGGCTAGCAAGAGTGAGACGATCGCTCAAGAAGACAAACCCACAAAAAAACTCTGTGCAGAAATAAAAAAAAAATCAGCCCAGCAGACATAATTATAATACCCACAAGAAAGAAACCAGACATTCATACACACCCCACACACAGTCTCCATTGTGCCTGCCCAGTGCCCACCTATGCAAGGCAAGCCCCCTCCCCACACACCATATTATTTCAACCAGAAAGAAAGTATATCTCCCCTGTGCCCCTGCTCAGTCACATCTTTGCAAAGTTGAACCCACAGACAAAGTACAGTCACGGTGCTCACAAAAGCCACCGCAAAACTAAAGTGATCCCTCTCTGGCCTCTATGGTGCCAACTTACCAAGAAGCAGTGCAAGCAGCAGCAGCACACACTTTAAACTTTAAGTATATTAGACACTGGTGGCAAACCCTGGCATTGCCCCTAGTATATGGACAACCCATGGCCAGCAGAAGTGGAGCTAGGCAAATTCCTCTGGCCACAATAGTGCCAAGCAGTGCAAGCAGCAGGCAACAGTGGCACCCACTTATTTTTTTAAAAAGGCATGGCATTGATGTGGCACTGGTAACTTGGACAGCCCAGGCAAGGGGAAGCGAAGCAAAGCAGAGATCCCTTTGGCCTCCTTGGTGCCAAGCAGCAGGCAGCAGCTTTATGGCACCCACTTTTTTTTTTTTTTAAATCATGGCATGGTGGAAATAAGTAACCCCATTCCCCTGCATTGCCTCTATGGACAGGACAGGCATTCCCCCCCCCCCCCCCCCGCCAATTACCTACAGATCAGCGCTGTAGTACATAGCCAAATTCACCAAAGGGAATGGAAAATGGCTGTACGGCCACTTTTATTTTGCCTCTGCTAGCCAATCAAAACCTGACCTCTGGCTTGTCCATCAGTCAACTGTCCTCTCCCATACCCCCCTCCTACCAAATATGGCATTGTTTAGTTTCCTAGCTCAGCGGAGCTAGGGTCCAACGTCTGGGTCACTCCAACCACGTGCGCAGTGGTACCAGTATTCGATTGAGATTTCCAAAGTTTTCCGAGGACCAGCCTTGGTTCTCAGAAAGTCGGAATTTGGAAATTCGGAACCGAGAAACAGAATCCCCGGCAAATTACAAAGTGTTCCAAGGACCAAGTTTCATCACTAGTTTTTAGACGTGCCTCCTCTTTACATGGTTTTTTCAGTCTGCTTTCAGCAATTTTTTTTTGGGGGGAGAGGGAGTTTAGCTGTGCCTCCCTGCACCAGAAGTTGCCCAGCCACCTTTAGGGATAGCGGCACCGGACAGCTCGCACATTCTTTTTAAATCCAGATTTGACAAACCCCAATATTGATGTTTGACAAATTCAGATTTAAAAAGAATGCATGAGCCGCCCAGCACCACTGTGTCCAGTGGCAGCCGGGAGACTTATGGTGTGGGGAGGCACAGCTAAATTTCCCCCCCCCCGTCCCCCAAGATTGGTGAAAGTGGATTGAGAAATCCGCAAAGAGAGGAGGCATGTTTAAAAACGGCCTTGTTCTTTGTGTATAAATCTGCCTGTAGTGAGGTCCACATTGACTTCATAGTCCTGACTGCCTATTGTCTTCTGGGCCCGCTTTAAGGTGCTGGTGTTGACCTTTAAAAGCCCTTCATGGTCTAGGTCCTATTTATTTGTGGTTCCCCCTACCCCGGTCAGCCCTGTGGTCGTCCAGGGGCGCTCTCCTGGAAGTCTCGTGCTGTCGACGAATTCAGACGGACAGGAAGACGTTCTCAGTGGCTGTGCCATTGCTGTGCAATTCTCTCCTGGTTGAGGTGTGCCTCAGCCAAAATCTTCTCGCCTTCTGATGAAATTGTAAGACTTGGCTCTTCCACCAGGCATTTGGCAGGGGAGGGTGGGAAGAGATTGTAGAATTGGGTGGGTGGTTTTTTTGTAATTTCTTTTGCACTAGAAAAAAATGTTTTTGGCACACAATGTAAGTTTTTGTATTGTTTTAATATCTATTTTAATGTTTTAATGTGTTTATATATTTTTAGTATTTTGTAAGCTGCCCCGAGTCACTTGACGCGAGAGGGGCGGGTAGAAATAAAAATATAAATAAAGAAATAAATATTTTTATTTGTTTATTTATATTTGTATTTCTACTCAATAAGGCTTCATGGGATACAGTTTTCACGGGAGTGAATGAGTGGAATATTCCACTCATTCATTGCTGTGAAAACTGTATCCCATGAAGCTCCATTGACTGAAAAGTGCAGTTCATACCCCTGCCAGGGAAATGTTTAACTACTGCTTGTGTACATGTTTTTCTGAGCTGTAGATAATTGTCTAGTAGAAGCCACAGTTAATTATTTTGTTTGATAATATTCATACTTAAGTATCCCTAGCTCCTGAGTTGCTTTTATTAATTGGACTTAAGCCCCCAACTGGTTTAGGAGCTTATTTTAAAATGTACAGTATACTTCACTTTTACTGATAGTTTGAATGGCATCCTGAATTCTACTTTGCTTTCGTTTTCTCAACGTTACTCAACTTTCTGGTCATTGAGACTTACTCCTTCTGTTTTTGACTTGTATAGAAATTCAAGGCTGAAGTTACCAGCTTCCTTTGGAGTCATACACAGAGCAAGGTGGGTGAGGCACTATCAATGTTGGTGAAGTTGGATTGTGTTCAGACATTGAGGAGCTCTTTTCTCTTTGAATATACTAGTGATATTCTGTCAGCCAGTTATTTTTTGAAATATTATTTTTTCTGTCTGTGGTATTTACCTTTTTATACATTGCATCTCATCAATGTGCCCCACCCCTGATTTGGTAGCGCCCCTTCAGAGAGAGCAGGGATAGTTGAATTTTCATTCAATGTTAGGCTTTTTGCCTGAACAAGCATGGGTGCCAGTTTCAGTCATGGAATTTTACCAATTGTGTTTTACTCTCTAAAGAAGACAACAGGTTGAGCACATCCTCAGTAAATCCTATATTGTATAACAGGAAATCCATAGAAGGGATTATTACTCAACTGCTAACTGATATAAATAAATAAATAAATAAATAATATTCTCTCTCAGTTTTAATAAACAGAAGAGATTTATTTCCATTATTTAATAAGAAGGTGTAGTACAAATGAATATGCTATCTTTTCTTTCCTAGGACCCTGTTGTAGCTATCTCAGCATACAAATCATTGTCAGAATTTGGTTCTGATGATCACACCATTCTACATCTTCCTGAACAGGTAGTCATTTCTTACTTTAAACAATGAGTGTTTGTCCCTTTGTTGTATTTGTCTGGACCCTGAAGCTAAGTTAAGTCAGGTTAAGTTTCTGTGTGTGTTGGGACTTATTTCTGTATTTGACATTATACAGGTAAGACCAGAGATTGATCAACCAGAAGAGATGGTTGAGAATGAAGAAGAGGAAGAGAAAGAAGTGGATCTCTCTGTTCCTGGTGGTTCTTATATCAAACTGATGTTGCTCACACCACCTTTTGTATTACCAGGTAAATTTACATTAAGCTATTTAGATTGTGGTCTGATTTTATATTAGAGTTCCATTTGTAAATAATTTCTATAGAGTGAGTAAATGATGTTTATGTGTAAATGGTTACTTAAATATTATCAATTGTTAAAACCAAGTCAATAAACTGTTTTTAAAAAATGTACGACAGCAGGTTAAGCAGATGAAAATTTCCATCCAATAATATAGTTCATGAATATATTAAATAATAATGGAGCCAATATGCTGTGCTGCCATACTCCATTCTGAATAGGAATCCTAGGAGGCACTTAACCCCTCAGACCCCATCTTACCTGGGCCCATGTCTTGCTATGTTAAGCAATCAACAATTGAAGCAAAGGGCGATCCAATCCCAGGTGAAACAGTTTTCCCCACAGGAGTCTCCTGTCGACTGAATCAAAAGCCGATGCCAGGTGTACAAATGCCACATATAAAGTTTATTTCTTTACCTTAACTTACTTATGAAACAGAAACTGTATCGTAAAGAAATGGTCCGTTGTGGATCTGAAACCTGCCTGGTGTTTATAAAGAAGATCCTGGGCCTTCACCCACTCTGTCAAGTGGCTCAATAGATGTCTCCCAAAAATCTTTGTCAATATATTGATCAAACGTATGGACTGATAGGAATCCGGCTTATTCCTAAGACCTTTTTTAAATATCGGTATGATGCTTCTCCATTTCCAAGATTCCAGCATTGTGCAAGAATCTATAATGGCATTAAACAAACTAACTAAAATTGGGATCCACCAGTCACAGTTGGATAAATAAACTTCAGTTTATACCCCATCTAGACCTGGAGCTTTACTTTTCCTATGTGACATTAACAACCCCAGCACCAGTTGCCCTGAAACTCAGTAGGAATCATCATCTCCAAGGATAGTTGCTCAAAACTGTGTGCAACCTGAAAGCTAGCCTGGGGGACTGAGAACTGGGTGGAAAAATGGTACTAAAACCAGATATCGAGATATATGTAAACTCACCAGCAGAAGCACTAGTAAATACTCTGTTTATAGTTCTTAAGATAAGGGTATATAACAACAACTGTAATCTCAAATGGGCACTATTAGTCCTGGCATCATTAAAAACTGGGCATCCAATACCATAAATGTCATTAATCAACTGGAAATCTTCATCATTCTAACTCAATCCAACTCCTAGCATTAAGATCTGCTGCAATCACCAATCTTGCGAAAGGAAATTCCGATATTAAAAACTTCAAATAAGATGTAAAATAGTCCCAGTTTGAGACAATTGACTCCTTCCTGGCACAGGCTGGAATATAAACGACGACCAAAATTCAGAGGGGAGCAAAGAGGATATTAATCTCTAATGTGAGGTGTGGTGACAGCACTTGTGTCCTTGGTCGATGACTTCGTAGAACTAGACAAGGGCCATATGACCCTGTTGGTCCTATTAGATCTATCAGCGGCCTTCGATACTGTTAATCATGAGTCGCCAGTGACATGCCTGCAGGACTTGACCGGGGTGGACGGGACCGTTTTGCAACGGTTCCATTCCTACCTCGCAGATAGATCTCAGCAGGTGGTGATAGGAGACTGTACTTCGTCCCCTGGTGGTCTCCCATGTGGGGTCCCTCAGGGTTCCATTCTGTTCCCTCTCTTATTTAACATGTATATGAAACCTCTCGGGGAGGTCTTGCGTAGCTGGGGGGCGGTTCATTGCCATCAGTATGCTGACAACACCCAGCTGTATTTGTCATTTTCATCCGACCCAAGCCCTGCTCTCCTGTTGCTATGTCAGTGTTTGGCCACTGTGTGGGATCGGATGAGGTTGAGCCGATTGAAACTCAATCCCGATAAGACAGAGGTGATGTTAGTAGGCAGGACTGGTGATCTGGGTCAGGATGTTTCCCCTGTTATCGGGAGCATGCATCCTCCTTTGGCTCCATCTGTGCAGAGCCTGGAGGTGCTCCCGGACTCACAGCTACGCCTGGATTCCCACCAATTACATCTGGTGAAGAGGCTCCACCCATATGTCTTGGACTCTGATCTCGCCACTATCATCCATTCATTTGTTACTTCAAGGATATGCTATTGCAATGCACTCTATGTGTGGCTGCCCATGGTGATGGTTCGGAAGCTTCAGCTAGTGCAGAATATAGCGGCCTGCCTCCTTACTGGAGCGGGCTTCAGGGAGCACATAACGCCTGTGCTCCGAGCACTGCACTGACTGCCTGTTGTTTTCCAGGCCCGATTCAAGGTGCTGGTGTTGACCTTTAAAGCCCTTCACGGTCTAGGCCCTGCTTATCTGAGTAATTGCCTGGACCCCTGGGCGGCCCCTGTAGTCATCCAGAAGTGCCTTCCTGGAGGTCCCACGTTATTGGCGAGTTCAGACGGAGAGGAGGGTGTTCTCAGCAACTGTACCGTTGCTTTGGAATTCTCTCCCAGTGGAGATTCGCCTCAGCCCAAATCTTCTCGCCTTCCGATGAAACTGTAATACCTACTGTTTGGTGGGGGAAGGTGGGATGAGTTAGTTGGGTTTATTTATCTATTTATTTATTTTGTCAGTTTGTATCCCGCCCCTCCTGAGAACAGCTCAGGGCGGCTGACAATTTCAAAAACATAAAATACAATTATAAAAATATATTAAAACACTCATAAAATCACCACAATAAAACAGGCTGGGATAATACTAAAAATACAATAAAACCAATAAATAAGGGTGGCAGGAGATAAAAAAACTCCTAACCCCCCCTCCCCAAAGGCCTAGGCGAACAGCCAGGTCTTACAAATTCGCCGGACTATTAAAAGGCTTGGGGCCAGGTGAGCTTCCTCCGGGAGGGAATTCGAAAAGGTTGAGGGGAGGGAATTCTTTACACATTTCAGAGTTTTTTAGTGTCGTTTTATATTGTTATTTATTTATGTGTTTTGAATTTCTATTGTAATTATGGTTTTATTTTGATTATTGTAAGCCGCCCCTAGTCACTTTTGCGAGAGGGGTGAGGTCAAAAATGGAAAAAATAAAATAAATAAAAATAAAATATCCAAAATTTGATGCAATTGTCTAACCACCCATCCAGGTTTTGTAGCAATCGGGGTCAATAAACCAGCACTAAGACGGCCTTCACGACTAACAGAGGGACCAAAAAAAATAAAGCATTCATAACCCTTCCAAAAAAGGGTTCTCTGCCCCCAAGTTTCCTGGAGTAAAATAACATCATGTCTCTTCAGGAAACTAACAAAATCCCTGTCCCCCAATTTACTAGACAAACCTCCCCATCCCATGTATAAAAGTTATTCTCAAAAGCTTAAGCCTTCACTATATGAAGTTGTTCATCTGTGGGCACATTATAAAATGTTTCCATCAAACCCCCTTCTTTCGGGGAAAGTTCCCCCACCCTATCTTCGCCCTTACCTCCATTCAAAGTTTCCTGGTCCAAACACACCTTCATAGAAGAAGGGAGGTTAGCAGCAGGGATTGACACCTCGACCCCCAACACCATGGCTTGTAAGTTGATCAGAGTTCCCAGGAGGGGATCTTGTATCCCAATTACTCCAGTTTTTGCCTGCCCACTATCCCTCCCATCCCCTGAAAAACCAACCAGAGCACGAGCAGGAGCCGGATCTGTAAAGCATCTATTAACTTGAATTGCTTCCTGTTTAAACAGCTTTTTCTTTCTATATACCGTATCTACAGTCCCATTTAGTTTTTAATGTTACAAACTCTCTATCTGCAACATAATTATAGAAGAGATATTCTATCTCCAGAATATCTGCAGTAACAACTAACCCCAAAGAGTCACAGTGTTCACTGGGATTCAGCTCACTCAAATCTTTATGTACACGATGCAGTTTCCTAGTCCATAACCAGTATCTCCACCATACACCATCTCTCGGTAGCCTCTCTAACACCGGGAAACAGCCCTCTGGCAACCCCAGCCCTATCTAGCCCCAGCCTAGCCAGGCATGAGTCCACTGGCTGGCTACTCACAGTTACAGGGCCTCAACTCAGCACTCCAATCGGATTGCTGTCGCTTATCCCTCTCAGCCTTCAGAACCATGGACAAGGTTCACACAGGGATCCAGGCTTCAGCAGAGAGATACTTCCCCTTCTCCAGTCAGGCATAGACTGAAGCTCTCTCTGGCTTCCCTCTTCTTATATGTGCAGAGTGGGTGTGGCCAGCCCTCCAGCCAGTGTTCTGCCCCATTCTCCCTTATGTTTCAGCTGGGTTTTCACGGTCTCTATAGGGCTGCCGTACCAAGCCCACACCGAGCTGCCAGGTCACATTTTCTGGGCACTGGCCAGCCTACCCAGATTCCAGGCTGTCAGTCCTAGACCTCTTAAAGGGGCAGCAGCCCTACCAAGTTGCTCCTTGCTACAACCCTTAAAGGCTCTATCAAGCTGCTCCCTGCTACAAAAATAGTGCTCATTTTTTAAAAAAGGTATATAAAACTATTTTAGGGTCAGTGATGCTGTACAGAACTGGTTATTGGCCAACAAGGGAAAATGATAATGTGGAACCACCTAAATGCTGAGATGTATGCAAGGACTAACAAGGAAAGATGGAATTTTGAAATAAGCCAGGAATAATGCTTGTTAGAGACCAGATGCAGAAAGGAAGATGCTGTATCTGTGCAGCAGGGATTCTTAAGATCCACACATGGAGTGACCCCTCTTGAGAACTTCTGCTGTACAGATACACAATATGTTGTGGATTGCCACATTTGAAGTGCTTTTTTCCAGTAAAAAGAGAGGCTGAAAACAGTGAGGTCCATGAACAGGTTTGGAGAGATGACTTGTATTTCTTTGAAAATTAGTAAAATAGCAGGAGAAAAAAGTCCTAAAGTTTATAAACTTTTTTCTGTTTTATAGAGCATTATATTGTTTGGGTTTCTCTCCTTCCTCCAACCCCCAAATAAATATTGTGTGTATGATGAGTCTCTCTGGCTAGGAGTTCAGGGCCTGGGATAACTGAAAATGTTATTATTTATTTATATTAAAATTTATATCCTGCCACCTCCCGTCAACAGATGGCTCGGGGCAGCTCACAACTACATTTTAAGATCATCAAACAGTAAATACAATAAAAAACATAGACAAAGAGGGAACTAAAACCAATTAAATAAAGTAAAAACAGTCAAACTAACCTCCCCCCTCCTCTCCCACCCTACCCACTCCCTTCCCCGAAGACCTGGACAAACAGCCAGGTCTTATAGGCCTGGTGGAAGGCCAGCAGAGTTGGGGGCCAGTTGAGCTTCCTCTGGTAGGGAAGTACCACAGCTGCAGTTCAGCCACCGAGAATGCCCTTTTCATTGTGGCCCCTCGGCTAACCCGGGGGACTTTAAAGAAGGTGCCCCTGGCGGATCACAAGGATCACCCCAGGACTTGAGGAGTGAGGCAATCTCTCAGATAGGAGGGGCCCAAGCCGTGTAGGGCTTTAAAGGTCAAAAACAGCACCTTGAATTGGGCTCGGAACGCTATAGGCAACCAGTGCAGAATTCAGAGCACTGGTGTTATGTGCTCCCTATGGGACCTTTCCCCAAATACTGTATTTTAAATTGTTTTTAAAATTTTATATTATTTTAATGAATGTTGTTCGCCGCCCTGGGCTACCCTGTGGGCAGGAGGGGCGGGATATAAATTTTAAATAAATAAAAAAATAAAAATAAATATCCCTGGACTTCGATTAGGGTATGCCAAGTTAGGAGAATCCAAGTACAGAGAGGAATGCGCTATTGGTTATGTTATTTCGATTTCATTGCTCTTGAGTATACTCTTGTACTGCATGCTTATTCATGATTTATTCATTAAACTTCGTTTAACAAAACTTAGTATGGTTCAGTGGAATTGCTAATCCTAACATTGGAGGGACACAGTTTGGGGTTAATTCTATGTTTACAAACACAGACAAACCTAGAGCGAAGGAGTCTGTGCAGGGAAATTCTATGGCTGAAAAGGTGACAAGAAGGTTCAGCCGTTGCAGGCTGAATCAGTTCTAGAGAGAGAGCTGATCCAGTGGGAGCTGTAAGCCAGGGAAACTGAGTCATGACAGCCTAGAGTGGGGTAGTGAAACCCCAATCTCATGACAGTAGCCGAAAGCATACAAACTCTCACCAACAAAAATTGCCATTTTGTCTGCTATGACTCTCTGCTTCTGAGGAGTGGGAGGGGGACTAGAGATGGAGAAACCTGGTGCTAACTTAAACTGAGCACCAGTTATCTTCATAGGTTGTGGATCTAAGCCCTCACACACCAATTCACACACACCACAGTGTGCTTGTCAAACAGGTACAGTGAAGTCTGCTTAAGTCAAATTTCTCCGGCCATGTAGAAATGCTTGACTTAAGAAATACAACTTAAGCAGACCTTAAGGAAATGAACCTGGAGAGGGAGAAACCTGGTGCTCAGATGAAGTTAGCCCCAGGTTTCTCCCTCTCCAGGTTCATTTCCTTAAGGTCTGGCTTAAGTTGCATGTCTGATGTTAAACTTTTTAACATGGCTGGAAAATTTGACTTAAGCAGAGTCCACTGTACCTGTTCGACAAGCACACCCTGGTGTGTGTGAATTGCCGTGGAAGGGCTTGGATCCGTAACCTATGAAGGTAATTAAAAAAAAAAAAAGAGCTCATGAGTTCATTTTTTTTCCTTCCTTCCTCTTTTTTCTCCCCCCTTTATTCGTCAGCCAATAAGAAACTGAAACTTTGAATATTTGCATTCTTTGAGCAATTTAAAGAAAATATGCTCCTTATAGTTGCTTATTGAATCATATGAGCAAAGCCAACAGCAGGAGGAGAGAAATAGAACCATCTGTACAAGTATCCACAATTTCAGTAAATACAGTTGATCTTGGATTGTTGTTCGGTGTGTTGTACAGCCTAGGAACCTGAACCTTTTAACACTTAATTGGGTGATATCTTGGCTCCACTAAAGTCAATGCAAAGCTCCTCTCAAGGTCAGAGGATCTAGGATATCAGCTCTCATTGCATGAGACACAATGCGCCATGCAATAAATGTTTTTCTTCTATTTTTTCTTATTCATTGGTAGGTGGGTATACAGATGTTGCCAGTCTGTATTTGGGGCCAGATTTGTCTGAATCTTTTATGAGATGCATTCTGTTTTGCTTCAGAACTAGCTCTTTTGTGAAGTTCATCCAGCTTTTCCCATTTGGTTTATTCCTGTTAATATGGACCAGGGGTTCTCAACCTTTTTCCAGTCATGAGCACTGGAGTGACATAAATGACTGCTTGGGAACTCTGCATAATTTGCATGAATGATTTGGATAAAAATGCATAGATTAAGTCTCTTCTCTACAATTCAGTTTAATGGAAATTGGGATAATTAATCAATTAATCCCAGCTCACATTGACTTTAATGGATGAAGGAGTGTTTCAAAGTGCTCCCAAGAACTACTGACAGCTGGTTTGGGGAGCACTTTCACACATTGCCTGAGCACTCTAGTGCTCCCAAGCACCAGAACCCTGATCTGGACAGTCAGGTTGCATGTAGTCTGCAATTGTGATTTGAAGTAGCAGAGTCATTGCAAGGCATCTCAACAGCAACAAGCCCTTTGCTTTAACCAGTATACAAAGTTTTATAAAGAAATGTGTAGGAAGACATTGTAACAAGGTAGGGCTATATGAAACCTTGGCATAATAACCAAGTGAAGGTGTTCAGACAATGCAGGTAATTAGGGACATCTGCAGTGAACTGTAACAGAGAAGTCACTGCCCCTTTACTCTGGCTATGTACCATGCTAAACAGCTTCTATAAAATTCCTAGGTAAGTAGCTTGGATAGGATCTCACTGTCATTAAATTTCCACTCAGCTGGAAGAGCACTCTGACCATTGAAGACTCAAGTTTATAATCCTACATTTGATTCTCCGGTACAATTACAATCTTCTGGCTAAACGTATTTTTCTTTCTGTCTGTCTGGGGCAGCCTCTAGTGTTATATGAGAAAATAACAAGCTTGGCTTTAAACAGGGCTATGTTGGAATTTTAGTAATGGTCAAAAAACCAAAAAACCAAAAGCAGCTTGAATTGTTAGTAGCAAAAGCTTAGTAGTAATCAACACCTTGGAGATTGTTTCTAGATTAAAATAAACTACTTTATTGAGAAGTACATTGTGATAGGAAAGGCCTATCCCTAGTCTTACTAGCTAGCTGCCACCAGGAATCATTTTCATGTCAATTTCCCCCTCATTTTTACACCGTTGTTCAAAGATGTTAAAGATATTACAAATTTTAAATCAGGAAACAGGTTATTTGGATCTAAAACACACCCACACCTGCCAAGTTGAAAGTGTCCAAAGCAAGGAAGTGTAGGGTAAGACTGGCCTCCCTGCCATTAGCTTATCCCATGATGTCTCTGGTATTGCTTGGAAGAGCGTGTGAGTCAGTGATCTTTCATCCCTCCTGTGCTCCAGTTCCTTGGGAAAACAGTGTTGCATCTGGTTTGGGAGCAAACACACCAAAGATTCAAGCCTAATATGAAACAGTTGTTCTAAATCCCTTTAAAACATGGTTCTATAATGAAAGTGCTAACAGAAACTTAAACCTAGCAGCATAGCAGGCGGTAATGCTGGCTTCATGTTGGGATGCGGTGCACACACACTGACCATAAGAGCTACTTCAGCTTGGTTTCACAGCCAAGCAATAACATGACATTAATTCTTTACAATTACAGTGTCGAACCCAGCTAGAATTTAAAAGCCTCAGCTCTAGAGCTGTTAGATTTATAAACAGTGCCTACCACTGTGTTCATAGAAATCATAGTACCAGCTTTTAATTGTTCTGCTGAAATCGTGAAAAGTCTCATTTAGGGGCTTTTTATACTTTGCATTGGCCAAAGCTAAATTTAGCTTCTGCTTGCTCCTTATTTGAGCCTCTACTGATGCCATAGCCTATAGGTGAAACAAACAAAGGGTACATTGATTGCCATTGAGGAGAATAGTGCAGGCTATTTTTCTTCCAAGCTCCACCATCTGACATCACTTACTGAGAACTTCCTGAGCTGAAGTTTGAGTGGAGGTGAACGTGGAGTCATGAGGACTTGCCAGGAGTTCCTAATCTATGACCTTTGAATTTTCTCCTGAACGTGGAGTTGCTAGTTTAGTTTAAGCATAACTGCCCTGGAGCACAGCTATAGTTTCAGACTGGTTGGGGTGGGGGTGGAATTTGCTGTCCTGAATTTCTCCCCCCCCCCCCCCCCTCCTCTTTCAGCATTTGAAGAGTTTGCAGCGTCACTCGTGAAGCAGGAGATGGCCAATATGCCCCGTGGAGTGTATCATTCCGCACTGAGAGGAAGTGCTGCACATTTGGATCGAGGGAAGACTGTGTCAGGAGTTCCAAACTTCATGTTAAAAATGTATGAGAGGAACAAACAACCAGGCCTCAAACCTGGCCTCGCAGGTGAGTGTCTCTTACCTGTGGTAAGAGCTGTTGACTTGATAAACTTTTCAAAATGCTTTAGTTTGAATAGTAGTAGCTCAATAGGAATGTGTGTGTCATAGAGCTGATCACTTTAAGTCTCAGTCATTTACTGATGGAGGCCAATGATCTTGTTGCCCTTATCCAACCTTCCTTCCCCAAAGTCTGAACTTGTCACTGAGTCTTCTAATACCAGCAGAGTTGACGTCAAAAGAGACTCCAAAACCATCTTTCGTTGCCTTGTGTTGCCACTTCTCTGCTATAGGAATTCATTGCGTTGATGTTAAAAAGCATAACGGTACGAAATATTTCTTGTAGCAATGCATATGATACAGGTATGGTGCAAAATGCAGAAAATGTATAGAACACTTAACACTCCAAAGCTTTTGAGCAGTGTATGCAATACTAGATTAATTTCACCCAGGCATCCCATATAATCTCGGATTCCCAAGTGTTTTGCCTACATGACTTTATTTTGAAACTCTGGTATAGTCACATGACCCGAGACATTGACAAAGACATGCAAGATACATAAATATCAACCACAATAATGGCCTCCCCTGCAGATGGCATGACTCCACGTGAGTTCCCAAACTACAGCTAGGGAACCTTTGATATAATCCCTAGGAAGTTTATTCAGTACTGAAAGATGTTACAGACAAAGTGAGAAATGCAGAAAATGTATACAATGCTTTAGGCTGTCTTAATACCTGCTGATGAGCGTTTTGACATTACATATACTACAGCGGTGGGGAACCTCAGGCCCAGGGGCCAAATGCGACCCATGGCAAGTTCTTATGTGACCCCTTACCACTTCCTGGATCTGGCCGTTGGATCCAGTTCCCATCTCCGGCCACCGAAAAACTGATCTCAGGGGAAGGGGGCAGAGATGAGGTCATGCAAACAGGGATAGTTCCATGGCACAGATCCATGATTTGGGCCTTCCTTTCCTTGAGTGCATTCCATAAGCACCCCCGCCCCAACTTCTGTGCGGCCCTCGGAGCTTGTGCACGCTTTCAAAGTGGCCCTCGAAAGGGAAAAGATTCCCCACCTGATATACTACATAAGAATTTTATAGAATGTCATTCTAAACTTTGCCTATAACATAGATTCAACTCAATTTGTTGTATATTTTTTACATTTACTGGTTGTTGTGGGTTTGTTTTTTTTTAAAGCGGGCATGTTTTTATGTTATGATCTTCCAATCCACATGGGAAAGGATGGCAAACCAATTGCTCGCTTCCTAGCCAGCAGGGGGCGCAATTTCCAGCAGATGTTAATCGCTCTTGTTCATGAGGTAAGTGTTCTCAGCTTTCCTTCCCTTTTCAGAAACGCTGTACTACTTATGGACTTGCTTTTGCTTATTTTAATAAGGGAAATAGTAGCTACAAGCTATGTAATGTTTTAATGTACAATAATTAATGCAAGTTGCTGTGAGGAACAATTAATGTGAACAGAACATATACATACACTGAATAAAGTGCTCTCTTTGCTGTAATGTTCCCTCTGAAGTTCACTGGTGTAAATTGAGACTGACATTGCCCTCTGCACTCACTCTAATAGTTGTGCCTAATCAGGCTTTAGTGCTGTGGAGTTTTGGTTTGTCTGAACAACAATTATGGGATTCCAACCTGGGGAGAGTGACCCCCACCTCCTCGTTACAGTAATAATAACACAGCATATTGCTTAATTGCTTTCAACTCCGTGGAACATTATGCTGATGTAGCTGATCCTAGGCATTGAACTTTCTGTAAACTGGAGCTCCAACATCTATATTAAGTGTTGGTTTGGCAAAAGGACAAGAAATGAACATCCAATTAATCATTAAAGAAAATAAGCAAGAGCTCGTTATCAAATCTTTCACTAAAGATGGAATTGTAGTTATAGTGAAAACTAATCTTTGGAAACTGCAGACAGCAGGAGTACTGGCAGGAACTTGGAAAATGAAAGTTCCTGGCCTGTATTTCATGTCCATATAAGCATATACTAGCACAAGTGGAGATGTGTTAAATTCTCTTTCAGAGTTAGTAAAACTGATAAATTAGTATGGTTGTGTTGCATTACAAGTGAGGTTTATTATGTGTATGTTAGGATGAAGGGTGTAAATGAGTGTTTGAAATTTTTTTATTTATTTATTTTAAATTTTTTTACCCTGGCCATCCTGCCACAGGCAGTTCTGATTCTGGGCAGCTTACAATTATAACAGAATAAAAAAAACAAAAAAGCTAAAAACAACTCAGGATGATTAAAAATATCCCTCACCACCCACCACCCCAACCGACTCCATCCTCCCCACCAAAGGCCAGGTGGAACAGCCAAGTTTTACAACTGCATTGAAAGGGGAGATCCAGGGCCAAATGGGCTTCTAACAGCAGGGAGTTCCACAGCCGTGGAGCAGCCACCAAGAAAGCCCTCCACATCGTGGCCCCCTGGAAGACTCAGGGGACCTCGAGGAGAGCCCCCCTGCTGACCACAGCGGCCGATCCAGGACTCGAGGGGTGAGGCAGTCCCGCAGGTAGCTCGGACAAAGGCTGTTTAGGGCTGTTCAAGTCTGTGCTGTGCACCTGAGGCACTTCTGTAGAAAATCTGGATTGGCCTGTTGTTACCATTTTTTATGGTATGGTCACACTAGTGACTCACCTGCATTTAGCAGAGTGGGTGAGTATGGACTTTCCACTCCCAGCTCTGCATTTCGGAGCTTGAGCAAGCTGCTGGAGTGGATTGCAACTGCCCTAGGGCAAGCTCCCACTTCTTGGGTGCAAAATGCAGGACAGATTGCTCCTGTGTAAGGAGCAGCTTTGTATTCCAACCCATAATTGTGTGCTCATCCCAATGCGACCATGTCCACATTATGGCTTGCACTAGAGTATGGGACAGGGAGGGAGTAAATCCACCCCACTCAATTTGGGGTAAGACCTTAGTGTGAACACGGCCTGAAAATATGCCATAGTGATAGCTGGACATTACAAGGCTGCCTTCAGTAATATTGCTGATACTTCCTAAGTTCACTGCAATAGCTAAGTAGTGTAGAAGACAGAACTGCCATGTTCTGCTGCACTTGTTCCTGCAGCTCTTTATAGTGATGATGGCCATTCCTCCTCATATAAACTGGAGAATAGTAAGTTAGGGAAACAACTACCAAAGTTGACTGCTTCAGAAGGATGGGTCAACTGGATAGGGTCAATTTCAGAATTTCACACACTGGGAGCAAAAAGTTCTTGATAACTGGATCCAGGCTGTGAACTTCATGCCAGAGGAGACTTGAATGGCATTAATGGGGAAGACATCCATTACCTATTTAGAAGAGATGCTAAAAAGCAATACGTACAAAATCATGCCCTCTTCTATTGGAATGGAGAAAGAAAACCACTAAATTGGTCCTCTTCATTTTATGCAGGAGTTACAGCAGACCTTATATAAACACTTTAGATAGGCGCATCAACCCATGCCTTCATAAGCCCCATGAAGAATAAATAATGTAGTCCTTGAACTGAGTTGCGTGCTTATTCCTCCATTTGGTTCATAACTTCTATTTTTTGTTCTTAACGGGTATTTTATTTACTTAGGTTTTGTTATCACTCTCTTTAACTGGAAAATTCTTTGTGCTGGATGATCTTTGTTGATTTATTTTTACTAATATTTACTATTTCTACCACAGTAGTACATTTACAGTTAGGGAACAACTTAGCTAGGTGTTGTACAAATGTCCTTTGTGGATGCAGAAATAAAAGGCATTTTTCCCTCGAGAGCACAACTGAATGTGATGAGTGGGTGGGTGAGAGAGAGAAATGTTCTTCTGCCTGTCGAGTTCAAATATGCAGAATAAAGCAGTAGAAATTGAAGAAAACAATGGAAGGAGAGAATTTTGCTCTATTACACATCTCCCCTTGGAAGCATTGTCAAAAGTATAGTTCCCTGTATTGTATATGCACAATAATGATTTTGCAGTGTGTCAGTTGTTATGGTAACAGTGGTAACAGTGATTTCCCTCCTCCCCATATTAAGTGGCAGAGTAAAAGGTAGTTTGAGACGTGATTGAATTGTTGGCCTGTTAGCTAATGTTTTCCTGGCAGAAAGGGAGAGGGCAACATCTGGTGATTATGGGCATGAAAGAATTGGTTACTGTTTTCCCATTTTAGCTTAGAGTATCGCTGTTTTCTCTTGGATTTATAACTCCTTTCTTCACAGAAGGATGAAAAAAAACCCACTGAACTATAAACAAGAATGAAAGGAAAATAGAATCCTATTCTCTTCTGGACATAAATGACATAGACACCCAAAAAAACCCGAGTAAAAAGTTATTTTTAATTTACTTTTAGAATTAGCATGGAATGAAAAAGTGTGACATAAAAAGCTATTAGCCACATTTCTTTTCTTACTTACATTACAACTGAGAGTAGCCTCACTGATTCAGTCTACATTGAAATTTAATATAAAACATTCACAAATATTAAATTTCTTTGTGTATTCATTTAACAATCCAAGTGCTTCTCAGCATAGCTGTGGTTTTCATTTATGTTGGACTGTTTCGCTTCTGCTTTAGTTTGAGAATGGAGAAACTTCACGGAATTATCAGAGAGAGTGTCTGGCGAGAGTTTTTCTGAATATCATCCAGCTATTGGTCAGGGACAGGAGAAGCCTGTATTTTACCTCTGTATGGAAAGAGTATAAATTTACAACACACAAGAGGTAGAAAGTTCTGTATACTTTCCAGACAAAATGTTTTGATAGGACATTAGTAAATCAGATAGTCATGTACTCCCTAATGGTAGAACATATTTCAGTTAGGTAGGAGTGGAACTTTTTTGTTTTGTTGTTTTTTTCCGATCCACCAATTTGTGAATGACTGTTCCTGCACCATATATTATGCACTTGGTTAGCATGGGAAGCATATTTATTTGAAACCTAGCAGTCTCTTTTTCTGGAGAATCAAAAATATTGTCAGATGAAAGAGAAGGAGACTTGACAGTAGAAGTCTCCTTAACCACATCTTTCTAATCAAGATATTTCCTAATTTCAGATGTCGTATTTCCTCCATAGCTCTCAAACACACTATATTACTGTTACAGTAGAGCTCCCACCTCCTTATCTACACACCCCTCAAACCTGGACCAAAAACAGGTCTGAGAAGGTGTCTGAATGAGGGCTTTTTTTTTACTGAAGTGATTACAATAACTTTTGCTTTATAACATTAAGTATTGCTTTGGCATGGATATCATGTGATTATTACAAAAGAAAGGTATCACTGACAAAAATAGAGGTTTGATATACATATTACCTTTTCCACCCCACAAATAAAAGGCAACAGGATGCTTAAGTCACTTTTGAAAATATATTTCTGAAAGCTGTGTTAACCTAGTGTTAAGTTTTGAGAATAAGTAGATATAAGAGATGAAGACAAAGCAGTTCAGGTGATCTCTTTTACTGGACCACTACTGTTGGTGAGAGTATGTAATCTTTTGAGCCATAAGGAGCCCTTCCTCAATCATGTAACAAGAAAAAAACCATAGGCTGAGCAAATTGAAAGGCAGGTGTAAATTTATTTATTTATTTATTTGTTTATATAATAATAATAATTTTTATTTTAGCGTAGTCATTGGCCATTGCATTCAAGCCACATACAACATACATGAATAGTAAAATCAATGAAACAGAAAATAGTAAAACTATAATAGTGATACAAGTAGAAGCAAACATCTTCTAATCATCTTATGTCAATTAGCTACTGAAAGAGACAGGAACAAAGCATAAACTGGGACACAATTTGAACGATGTTACTATACAGGCTGGTCATTCAACTTAAATTCTAGGAAGTCCTGCCTTAGTGCAAAAGCCTGCTCCAGATATTTTGCTGCTGATTTGGTGAACTCATAAACTGTATCCTGTAATGCTAGAACCAGCAGTTCATGCTCCCCCCTCCCGGGTTAAGCGTTAAGGAACGGGCCCAGGAGATTTGTCCTTATATTGTCATATATATATATATATATATATATATATATATATATATATATATATATATATATATATATATTATCACACTCGCTCCTGTGACACCCGCAGGCCTGGTCTCCCTCCGACGCCCGGAATGATGCCTCCCTATACCCCCCTCGCTTCCTCATCCTCTATCTCCTCCCTCCTTCTCACCCTTCTCATGGCCTTCCTCCTTCTCCCTCCCCCGCCTCCAGTGGCCTTTCTCCAGCCAACCTACCCCATACTCTCACCCATGCCCATCCCCCCTCCCCACCCTCATCCCGCCGTGCCCATTGATCTACGTATCGCCAAATCTAAGCGCCCCTCCCTCACTCTTCCTCGTTTCTCCTGCTCACCTGACAACCTTTGACCCTTCTCCCTCGCTGCCCCCTATGCCTGGAACCCCCTCCCTGCCCACATCCACCTTGCCTCCTCCCTCCGCTCCTTCGAACCCCTCCTCAAGACCCACCTTTTCCTTGCCGCCTTTCCCAATGCCTATGGAACCAAGCCAAGCATATGCACCTGAGACTTCGCAGCCACTTGCATGTTTGCTTGCGTCTCCCTTGTCTTCCCCTTGTCCCCTCTCCTTGTCACCCCCCTCCTTGTCTTTTTAGATTGTAAGCCGTAGGCAGGGACTGCGTCTTTATCTTTGTTCTGTAAAGCACCAGGCTCATGGCTGGTGCTATACAAATGTTTATTATAATAATAATAATAATAATAATAATATAACCTACAGCCGAACAGTATATGTCATGAAGCTTCAGCGACTGTCTAGTCGAAGGGACATAACCTCTCACTGTACGGAATCTCTCCCCTTCGTCCCTCCATGATTTTTGAAGGGAGAGCATTGAATCTGCCTGCCATGAAGATTAACTTTCTCCTTAGAGTGATAACTGAGTTTAGATATGCAGCTGAGTCACCTAATTTTGGGCACCATAGTAGGTAATCTCTCAAATGTGGAGTGTTCCTAATCAGCGCAGATTCATTTTGCCAAGCTACGTCCTTGATTCTAGTTGTGATCTCTACTTTTAATGCCTCGGTGGATTTTCCTTGGCAATATCTTGTAGAGAATCCCAGCCTTGTCAGATATTCTTCAATAGCCAGTTGCTATTTATCTTTATACGAATCCTCAAAAAAAATTTTGACTAGCACAAAATCTTTCATACTGATTACCTTCAACCAAAGGTTTACAGCTCATAGCCAAATTATTCCAGCCTAATTGGCCAGTCTGAAATCATATGGCAGCTGAAGGGGTGCCGACAGGAACTCGCAGAATCTTATTTATTTATAAAATAATTTAATACCCCGCCCCTCCTGCTCCAAGTAGCCCAGGACGGCTTACAATATTTAAAACACATTAAAACAGTAAAATTTTAAAATACAATAAAAAGGGAGCCACCAAACCAAACTGCCCCCCTCCCCACCCCCACCCCTATCCTACCCTACACCCCATCTCCCTCACCAAAAGTCAGGCGGAACAGCCAGGTTTTGCACATACAACAGAAGGAAGGGAGATCTGGGGCCCCCCCAGGCTTCCACCAGGAGGGAGTTCAACAGCCTAGGTGTGGCCACTGAGAACGCCTTCTCCATAGGGGCCCCACGGGGACCTCGAGTAGGGTGCCCCGAGTGGACCATAGAGGCCGCTTCAGAGCGCGGAGAGTGAGGCGGTCCCGCAGGTAAGTCGGGGCAAGGCCGTATAGGGCTTTATAGGTCAAAACTAATACCTTTAATAGGGCCCGGAAGACTATAAGCAGCCAGTGAAGAGCCCAAAGCACCGGTGTAATATGCTCACGGCGACCCATCCTTGTAAGGAGACAGGCTGCAGCATTTTACACTAGCTGCAGTCTCTGGACCGTCACCATAGGTAGCCCCATGTAGAGTGTGTTGCAATAGTCCAGTCTTGAGGTAATGAAAGCTTGGATGATGATGGCCAGTCACTATCTGAAACACACTCTTCGCCACAGCCCCCACTTGGAGATCCAGGTGGAGCTGCAGATCGAGGAGCACATCCAAACTACAAACCTGAGATACCAGTGGGGGGTGGCCCCCATCAATGATGGGAACCGCCACATCCACTGCCCTTCTCACCACCATCACCTCCGTCTTGTCGGGATTCAGCTTCAGTCAGCTCGCCCTCATCCAATCCCCAACAGCTGCCAGACATCGGGTAAGCACCGAGACTGCCGGGTCTGGATCAGATGAAAACAAGAGGTAGGGTTGGGTGTCATCAGCATATTGATGACACCGTACCCCATACCGTCTAATGATCTCGCCAAGTGGCTGCATATACACGTTGAACAAGAGCAGGGACAGAATAGAACCTTGCAGGACACCACAGGTGAGGTCCCGTGGAGATGAAGAACAATCCCCAAGCACTACACTCTGAATTCTCCCAGTCAGGAAGGAGCGGAACCAGTCAAGGACAGTCCCGCTCACTCCAGCTTGATCCCGCAAGTGAGTCACCAGTATCTCATGCTCCACGTTATCAAAAGCAACCAACGGATCTAACAAAATTAAAAGGGTCGAACAACCGTGATCTACTTCACGGCGAAGGTCATCAATCAAGGCCACAAGTGCATTCTCTGTGCCATAGCCCGGATGAAAACTGGACTGAAAGGGATCCCGAAAACCAGTGCCGTCTAGATGCCCCTGCAGCTTCTGGGTCACCACCTGCTCAATAACCTTCCCTAAAAATAGGAAGGTAGTAATTTGGGAAGGAGCTTTTAGGGGGGAAATACATGGATTTTAAAAACAATCAGGTTAACAACGATTGACAATGGTGTTAAAAACCAAGAATCAGTTGATAACAGCAGATTAAGAACTATGCAAAGACGATTCCTAAATATGTAGTAATTGCCCTATGTTAATGTGATCAGCCAGGTTATAAGTGATTTATTTTATTTTATTTATTTATTTATTTTATTTAGTAACATTTTAACCCAAACCTTTTCCCCTAGGCTCAGGATGGCTTACAACAAGCATAAAATAAATTAAAAACATTAAAATACAGCTCAACATTAAAAACAAAAAACCCACACCAACCCCAAGCCCCCAACAACTTCCGACCCAATCCCTATCTCCATCTGCCAAATGCTTTACTAAAAAGAAAAGTTTTACACTACCTCCAAAAGATCCTCAGACCTGGACTCAGATGGACCTCCAGGGGGAGGAGTTCCACAGCATAGGAGTAGCAACTGGGAATACACCCCTGCATCCCTTGTCATACAAACAAGAGTGACAGGTGGAACCTACAGGAGGATGCTCCCAGCTGACTGCCGGGGCCGTGATGGAGCATGGTAGGAAAGGCGGCCTTTCAGATATATGAGGCCTAGGTTGTTTAGGGCTTTAAAGGTAAACACCAGTACCTTGACTTGTGCCTGGAAAGCTATAGGGAGCCAGTGCAAACTCAGAAAGAAGTTGTGCCGCTGCATTCTGCACCAGCTGCAGCTTCCGAACAGTCATCAAGGACAGCCCTATGTAGAACACATTGCAGTAAACTAGCCTCAAGGTGATGAAAACATGGATGACAGTGGCCAGGTCTGAATCAAAAATAAAAGACCGCAGCCTCCTCACCAGATGAAGTTGGTGAAAAGCACTCCTGGGCACCACTGCAACCTGATGATCCAGGTGCAGCAAGAAGTTCAAAAACATTCCAAGACTGCAAACCTCGAGTTATCAGAGGGGGCCGGACCCCATCAATCCCCCCAAAGTCACAGGGCCAGGAGTCCCAAATCCCCCAAAGTCACAGGGCCAGCCAACCATCATCACTTCAGTTTTCTCAGGATTCAGCTTCAATTGGTTCATCCTCCTCCAGTCACAAACAGCCACCAGGCATCGGGTAAGCACTGAGCCTGCAGGACCTGTCAGATGAAAAGGTGAGGTAGAGCTCGGTGTCATCAGCATACTGATGACACTTCACTCCAAACCTCCAAATGATCTCGCCTCATATACTTGACTAAGAGGGGAGACAAGATGGAACCCTGCGAGACCTGCCAGGGGAGGTCACGAGGGAATAACTAACAATCGCTCATCACCACCTGCTGAGACCTCTCCAACAGGAACGAACGGAACCACTCAAGAGCAGTCCTGCACGCCCCCGCCAGATCCTGCAGACATGATCAACTATGTCAAAGGCTGCTGAAAGATCTAATAAGATCAACATGGTACAATTCCCCTTGTTAAGTTCCAGCAGATCGTCGACCAAGGACACAAGATGAGCTTGGAGCTGTCGGGCAACCACCCATTCAATAAATCTCCCTTTAACGTGCATAATTAACACCTTTCTCTGTCAGGCCATTGTTCCAACAGACAGTTAATTCAATGTTGTTGGGACTTACTTCTGTTTTACTCCCAAAGCATTCAAATGAACAGGGCTCTAAACAGACATTACTCAGGAGTAGGAAGAGAAGTAAGTACTCCTGAAAAATAAGGAGCACATGCCCTCCTTTTGTATTTCCAAGTAACTGTTTGTGAACACTGATCAATGCAAGGGTGGCAACCACAGTTCAGTCATCATTACGTTCCAGGTAGGAGGGAAATTGATGCAGTACTACGTTGGTTTAGGGTCCACGGAGCACACCTAGGAGATGTGTGAGAAATAACCTGCTTCTGTTCTGCCTGCCCTGCTCCTGGCCACTAACCATCTGATGTTCTGTCTGTCCTGCTCCCAGCTGACGGCTATGGCTCCTGGCCACTAATAATCTTTCCTGCCCCTGCAGGAGACCCCAAGCTGCAAAACAGCTGTTTCGTGGCTCTGGAAGCCTTTCCAAGTTCCCTAGCCCCTGCAGAAGAGGAAGCACTGGTGAGGCGCACACAGAGTCAGGGTGGCATGAGGATCGCCATTTCAGCAGCGAAGTAAGCAGAGGTGAAGGAGGGAGAGAAGAAGAGAGAGAGTCTGCTACACCAGAAGCAAATTCCCCATCAGCTTGTGGAGGCATGGGAGAGGAGCCAGGACCCCACCTCCATACAATTTTTTTTTGTAGAGGTCTGCAAATGAAAAAAGGTTGAAAACCCCTGGTTTACGCTGTTTGTCTGAACATTACCAAAACCACATGTCTTCGTCACCAAGTGATTTTATTTTATATTTGTGGGCCAGCAGCACGTGTTCTGAGTCGTGGTCCACTGGGTACTTCCTGTCCTAGTTAGGGGTTCCAGTGCTAAGCCCTCCCCACCTCTTGCTGATCCTTATTTGGCTCCTGTGACACAGCTCTCCAACCTGGTCAGACCACTCCAGGGGACCCTGATAATGCTGTGGGACAAGCTCCCACCTTTTTCCTTGCTTCTTCCTAGTGAAGACAAGCTCCAGCCCCAGAAGCAAGCTCCTAGCTTTTTAGTATGCCCTCTTGCCTAGGTGTCCTTTTGCTTTGGCCTTTTATTCATTTCCTCTTCCTGCTTCCTTCCAACTGGCCAGCAGCTGCATCCTCTGCTCCAGCTGGGAAACACTGAGCGTTACAGGTTGGTTGGCCTACACCCTTTTTGCAGGGTCTCATCCTGCTGTCCTCAGGCCTGGTCCTGCAAATACTCAGGGATGTGGGGCAGTTCCCCTCATGGCTCCCAGCTCCTCCCCATGCAGTCCCGACTCCCCGATTCCCCCGCAGACAGCTGACCCCAATGCTAGCTGGTGCTGCCGGTGCCACTTTTAAACAACGGCTGACAGGCTGTGCCACCTAGTGCGCTGCACTTCCGGGTATGGAGGGGGGGAGGTGCTGGGTTGGGACTCATGCGCTGTGCACGCACATGCATGCTGAAGGCTCAGGCAGGCAGCGCTGTTGTGCCTGAAATCCTGGAGGTGGGTGGAGCCTGGCTGGCCTGGAGGTGGATTCGGGTGAGCAGGAAAAGGCACAGAAGGATCCCTTATGTGGGTGAGGCACATCCACATGTAAGGAATCTTTCTTAGGACAAATTTCGTAAGTTTGCAGTATGGGCAGCTGCTTGTGCCATTCATACGGCAGGCATAGTGGATCACAGTGCTCCTTTGAGCCCAGTGAGGGGCACTAGTTGTTGAGCTCCTATGGGCAGAAGAAAGAAAGCCATTTTAAAGATGCCTGGGGTGGCTGAACTAGACCACCCCCAGGCCGGCAGGCAGGACAGTGCTGCTGCAGTTAGTGCAGCATGCTGCAGGCAGGGGGACTCAGGGCGGGAGATCTGGACTGTCTAGTGGATGTCTTCTCTGGGGAAATCATGAGGTTCCGGATCTTAGCTGCTGTGGGCCAGTAAGTTTGAGGGCCCCTCAGGCTCCTCTTTAAAGTTAAATATTTGTGTTTTTTTCCCTTGGGGTGGGGCATGAGAGGTTGGTAAGTGGCCAGGGTGGGATTGGGTGGTGTGTGTGTATACAGAATAGGGGCCCATGTAGGGGTGGGTAGAATAGGGGTCTGGAGGTGGGATTGGGGTGCGTGAGTAGAATGGGGGTCTGGAGGTGGGGTGGGTGGGTAGAATGGAGACCTGCGGTGGGATTGGTGGGTTGGGATATTAGAATGGCAGTCTGTGGTGGGTAGAATGGGGGTCTGGGGAGTAGGATTGGGTGGGAGGGTGTAGAACAATGTAGTTTCTTTCTTTCTTTATTTTAAATAGCTTAATATTTTGACTTTTGGTTAGATAACTTAATTGTACTGCAGCACATACAGTGGTGGCGTCTTAATTTTGTAACTTAAATAGGAAATATTTCATGTCTGTGGGTTGCTCTTATTTTAGTAGTACTTTGATCAATGTGCCAAATCCAAAATACTTTTCTAGTAGATCACAATCAAACCTCTTGTGTAGTTCTATTCTTTAATCAAAAGATCATAAGTGCTTTGTTTACAACAAAACATGGAATTGTATATATAATCTGTATTTTCTATAAAAAGAAATTATATAAATTCAGCAAGCTCTGACTTAATTTTTTTATTAAATTGTACTTTGCACTAGTAGATCTTTTGTTTGTCTATGTATAGAACACTGTACATATGAAAATAGGAGATTTAGGGTCTTGCAGTCAACTGACTGAAATGTCGTTTTGAGTATATAGGACTCTAAGAATACAACTCTGTAATCAAGTACTCTGTGTGGACTGAAGTCAAACCCAGAACCATTAGATAGTCCTCCTTGGGTCTTTTGAACAGAAGTTGTATCGTAGCTGCAAACAGTTGTCTAGCTTTCAGCATGTTTTGCAGTTAATATGTAATGATTGTGCTATATCATATTGTGTTATCGTTGAGGAACAGTCAAGGTGTTGTCAATGATGGATATTAACTAAATGGAGGACCTATTGATGACGTGCTTCTTTTGATTTAAGCAGTAGAACCAGAACTCTGAAAATGGTACTTGAAAAGGAGACTTTATGTCTTTCCCTAATATAGAAAGAGAACTTTTTCTGCACAGAATAAAAGTTAAAGCTGTGCTTGCAGCTATTCAACATGAGAATACAAATAAGAAAATGCTTGTTTCATAGTTATTGCCAGGGGCGGCTGGTGGCTTTTTAGTTTGGAGGGGCAGTAAGGCCGTCCGGCCCTTACTGCCGGACGCCGGGCCGGCGAGCTGGTGGGCGGAGCCAGGGCAACGGTAGGCGGAGCCAGGGCAACGGTAGGCGGAACCAGGAGTTCCCAGGGTTAACATCAGATGGAAGAAAACCCAGTCTAAAATGCACTTCAAGCTTAAAAGGGAAACAGTGGCAAAACCCTGGCACAACCCAGGAGCTCCCAGGGTTAACATTGGATGGAAGAAAACA
>QEPC01002450.1:5994235-6044537 GCA_003113815.1 Sphenodon punctatus
AGCCCGACCGCCCTGGCGAGATCTTCCATTGCGCCCATTGAGCGCAATGGAAGGCTCAGCCCCTCCCTCCACAGCACGTCCCATACGTGCTGTGGACAGAGGAGCTCAGCCGCCCCAATCGCGTTTTCCTATAGGAAAACGCTTTGGGCGGCTGAGCTGCTGAACCTTTTTGTCCCTTCGGGGACCCACTCCCTCTCCCAGTGGAGTGGGTGGGTCCCCGAAGGGAGAACAGGTTGAGTGACAGCTACAGCAGCCTCTGCAGCAGCTCAGAGGCTGCTGTAGCTGTCAGAAACGGCAGCGCGTTTTTTGTTTTTTTTGTTTTTTTAAACTAAAGCCGCAGCGGTCCCCCTGCAGGGCTTTGGGGGGCAACGCCCATAATGCCCTGCAGGAGGAGCCGCGCCTGGGGCTGCCAATCTTTTTTAAACAAAACTAATTTTAATTTTAAAAGTGAGAGGTGGGGAATTTTTTTCCTCCCAGGGACATATTGCAGCATTTATAGAGTGCATGTTAGGATTTCAGATAATCCTGTTTTCCTACATGTTCCATGCATTTTGATATGTCTTTCTTTGAATGCCACATGGTGGGTTGTGTGTGTGTTCTGTTCCTTGCGTGCATGTTGTATCCTTGTGTGTATGGTCTGTTTCATTGATCATGATCATGTAAGTGTGCAATTTTAGGGTTGGCTCTGCCTACCATTGGGTTGACCCCTCCCACTGCCCTACCAGCTTGAGAACCCACCAGCCGCCACTGCAGTTCACGTAGGTAGGGGGAAATAGACGCTATAATTTCAGGCAAAAACATGGTTGTCACCTATTGCTAAAATAAATCCTTCAAGTGGATTCTGTCTATATCAGAACTGCCCACTGGTCCAAATCGGCAGCACCTGCTCCTCCTCTCCTAACGCAGTGCCATGTTGCCCATGTGCACTAAACAAAATACACTTTTGTGCACATGCAAGATGGTGCCTCGCTGGAGGACAACAAGCAGCCAGCATGGACTGCAAAGATAGGTGCAGCCAGAAGTTCGTGTTGGAACTCCAGCACCCATTCTGAAAATGTGACTTAACTCTGCAAAGATGAAAAGAACAATCCAATTTAGCCCTATTGTCACCTGTAACTGAACATCACTTTATTTTCATATCTGATTAGGTTTTAATTTTGTAATTTACCTTTCTTCTTATGTATAATTTTTCACAGCTGTTAGACTCATAAATGAACTTCCCTGTTTTATGGGTGTGATCCTCTGAAAGAATAGTGCATGCGCTAGCAGTTTGAAGTGAATGAGATGCTCACCTGTGCTATCTTGTATATTCTCCTGTACATCATAATCTGTTATATTTAACAGTGGTATTATGCTAGAAAGAAGGGATTAGACTTCATAATTGCTTTTGAAACATGCTAATTGTAATTATTATGGATGTCTATATTAAGGATTCACTCTGTCCTTAATATAGACATCCATGGGTTAATTCTGAAGGCAGAAAATATTAATTTATTTTTACACTCTGTTGAAAGGGCCTACTATGTAGCATTATATGACCCACTTGATTCACCAGTCAGATTGATGCAATGACCATTGTTTAAAAAGTTTGTATCTTTATAGGGATATACTCGAATGACCTGTTGCATAGTTTTACTAATTGTGCATGGAAAATAAAGTGTGTGATCATTGGGGCTGCAAATGTAAATTCACTTGCCACGCAAAAAATAAGGCTATTCACCCGCCTTGGACTTGCTGTAACAAAGTGGGTGTATGGGAGTAAAAATCCACTCAGCAGCTCAAAAAGTATATAAGCAAGTAGGCAAGCAGATGTTTACAGCCTTGGCTATCATGCTTGACTTTATGCTGGTGTATTTGTTATTCAGGCTCCAACGTTGTGTTGAAAAGTGAAGTTAAGATTGCCGAGTTATTGAGAAGCTTTTTGTGAGGTTTATCATATTTACAGATAAGTGTTAAAAAGACACAAGGTGTTTCTATGCGAAATAACATCACATGTATCTGGGGGGGGGGAGGAATATTATATAAACCTTTTATAACATATAAACCTTTATATGTTAAGCATCTTTAAAAAAAATAATTTTTAAATCAGCTGCAGTTTAAATTTAAGCAGTAACAACAGTAGAGGAAAGGTAGATTTGGTATTGAACAGCAACAGCCATGTCCCTCAGGATTAATCTGCTAGATGCTATCCTGACTGAGGTGTTGGATGCAGGTCTAATATCTGTCAACAAGAGTAGATTAAGAAGCGATGGCATGGGTGGCAGTGATGTTATTTGAGCTGCTTTCTCATGGGAGGCAGAACATGGCTTCAATGAACAGTGGTGTGTTCGAAGTATCGTATTGCCCTTTATTGGTTACTAGTGACAAGATGCAGCTCATCTCCCCTCCCCCCCCCCTTTGCTACCCCTCCAGTAGTAACAAGGTAGTGTTTTATTGTTTGGTAAACAAGGCATGGCCACATGCCTTTGGAGGAACATAGGAGTTACTGTAGTGACATTGGTCAAAGGTCACGAAATCATGTGTTTTCTTATTTTCTGAAGGGCCCACCCACTCGCAGTGCATCTGGGATGATGATGTGTAAGACATCTCTGATATTTATCACCATCACTTGGACTAGATTGAGCAATAATTGCCTGGAACTGGTTCAGCAGTTGGAAATCATCCCTTCTGATGGGCTTACTTTTCTTAAATTTCATTTGATTTTAATTAGGGACTGGCATATGCATTCATATCATGACTCATACATTTTGAGGTTATCGTAACTGAATGTTTTGGACTAGTGGCTGTTGTTTCAGCTGCTATTAACCCAGCTATTGAGTTTTTATTTCCGTCATGGAGGTGGAATGAACTGTTAGGTGTGAATGGCTTCGGAGCCATTCTATGCTCTTGTGCTAAAGGCCATCAACCAGTAGCATCTAGATTCCCTATTGCTAGGAGCATCTTTAAAATAAGTAGTGGGAAGACTAAGTGCTCCTATATTCCAGTTTATTTGTATACATTTGGTCTGTTAGAACAGAACCCTTTCATTTACTTAATTATTAATTATTATTCTTATTATTATAGCATTTATATAGTGCCAGCAGTGTACCTGGCGCTTTACAATTGTTATTATTAAAGACAGGTCCCTGCCCAGTGGGCTTACAATCTAAGATGGACAAAGTAAAGGGGAACACAGAAAGAGACAGACACACACACATACACACATTACCATTTATTACAGATGGGGAACTGAGGCTGAGAGGTTGTGACTTGCTCAAGGCCACCCAATGAGCTCATGGCTAGGGCAGGATTCAAACCGTGGCTTCCCAGGTCCAAGTCATGCACCTTATTATTATTAGCAAGCATTTATATAGCTCCAGCAATGTACCTGGCGCTTTACAAAGTAATTGAATAGACACGGTCCCTGCCCAAGGGCTTACAGTCTGAGAGGGGTGGGGTTGGGGAGATGAAGGAAGGGGAACACAGGGAGAGACAAGGGATGTAACATTCAGGAAGATGCAAGTTCCCAGGTGCACGCGCTTGGCTTGGTTACATCAAGAATGATGGCTGGTTGGTCCATGTGGTGAGGATATGAGTATACAGGTCTCAGGTAACAGATTGTACTGGATGGAGGGTATCAGCAGGAGTTAGGTGAGGGGAACGAGAAGTCGGGGAGGGCAGAGCGGAAGAGGTGGGTCTTGAGGAATTTTAAGGTACGCAGGGAGGGAGTTCCAGGCATGTGGGGCAGCTAGGGAGAAGGGACAAAGGTGGTTAGGGGAGCAGGGAAGGCATGGGAGGGCGAGAGAGGGGACAGAGGAGGAGCGGAGTTCACGGACTGGAGTACGGAGGGAAATTAGCACAGAGAGGTAGGGGTGAGCAAGGTTGTGAAGAGCTTTATATTATATATATATACTTTATTGAAGCCACATGGCTATATCAATAACACAGTAACATAATAAAACAAGACAGAAAAACAGAAAAGCAGTTAGACCAGGTCCACTGATAAGCCCAGCAGAGTCAGAAATTTACAGTCCAGCCAAAGAATATTAGTATCAAATATGACCAACAACCTCAAAGTATGAGCCCCATCAACCTGGGTACATTTAACAGAGATACAGTCCAATCAACCTAGATTCATTTAACAAAGGTACAAAAACTCACGTTACCCCACCGAGCATATGCTTTGCACACGCTGTATACTGCAAGCGTATATTCATGATTCTTACGGCATAGATTGCCACCGGCTTAGTTCTTTCGGGGTCGGGATCACCTAAGGGGAATAATAGTTGTTGGATTTTGGGCCTAGTACAATCCCAACCAATAAGCTTCTGTAATTGCCCACGCTGCAAATCATACAGTGGACATGATAGGACATAGTTTTCCAAATCTTCAATCGCCATACCACATGGACAAATCCTATTGCTATATGGGATACCCTGCATTCTCCCCAGAGAAACAGCTGTCTGCATAGATTGTATGCGTAAGGCAAAAAAAGCTCTCATAAGGACTGCATCCACTAACTTATGAAAATAGGAAGCCCCCCAATACTTATAAAACGGAGAGATATACACCTTAGCTGCCATCATCCTATGCCCTTGTCTGTCCATATCCAAAATCCTCTGCTTTAGCATCTAATCACTTTACTATCAGTATAGTCCTGAAAAAACAGATCAGAAAAACCAAGTTTCCCAAGGCCTGCTTTTACATCCACCCACCAGGGGTCCAAACCCCTTTCTGTATCAGACTTTTTCAATCAGGGTCCTACTCAAGAGGGAAGTATCACCAGCATTTCTATTCTTGGCCCAGAAGGTAAGTTTCCATAATTCAACTTGGGCCCCGAGGGAGGGTCTGCCCAACTCTATGGATTTTGGCTGTATGGATTTTGGCTTCTGTATGGATGAAGTAGGAGGGATCTGCAAAATCCTTCTCCAGAAGTTATTGATTATTGGTTGTAAGCTATTAATAGCACAAGCGTCGTACCCCCAAATATGCGCCCCACACAATATTTTTGCCATTAGCTTAGTATCCATAATTTTGCTGACCACTTTAATAGATCTTTGTCTGAGTCGAAAGAAAAAGCGCTGGATCGCTAAGGCTTCCATGCTCACTTTCTGTTTATTTACCCCCGTATGCATTGTCCAAGTCCCATTAAATGATAAATAGATTCCCAGGTATTTATAAGAGCGTACCTGCTCAATCACATTACCTTGCAATGCCCAGCTGTATTTACAAAACCTCTTTGAAAATACCAATATTTTAGTTTTGTTATAATTTATAGTGAGATTCTTATCTAGGCATCTATTCCCAAAGTCCAACAGCGCACGCTCCAACCCAATCCTATTAAGGGACAGCATTACTGTGTCGTCGGCATACATTAACATACAAATTTTCTGCATGCCTACACGAGGTGGATGGTATCGCCCCGCATCTTTATGCTCCGTAATGAGTGAATTCACATATATGTTAAATAAAATCGGGGCTAATAGACATCCCTGGTGTACCCCACGATGTGTTGGCACTGGATCGTACAGAACGCTGCTAGGTGGAACTCTCACCTGCAGGAAAGTGTCTGTATACATCGATTTAATCAAACTTGAGGCATTTATCCATTCCTAGATGCTCTAATATAAGCCATAATTTAGCTCTACATATTAGATCAAAGGCCGTAGAGAGATCTATAAAGGCCGCAAAGACCTTGTGCCCCTGACGTTTGTATTTACTGATAATATGGCTAAGTACCAAAACTTGTCCCGTTGTTGATCTGTTAGACCTAAATCCTGCTTGTTCTTCTGCCAATATGTTTTCTGCATCAACCCACTCTTGCACCCGATTCAGTAATAGTCTGGCATAAATTTTTTGAATAATGCATAACAGACTAATTGGTCTATAATTACTAGGATTTGCTGTATCCCCCTTCTTATGAATGGGGATAATGATACTGCCTTTCCAGGTCTCAGGAATATGAGCAGTGTTACTAAGTAATTAAGGAAAACAGGTGTTTAATAGCCACCAGCCACCCATCCGGGAGAAGCTTAAAGACTTCACCTCAGATAGTCAGGTCCTGGGGCTTTGCCAATCCTCAACTTTCCTATAGCCTCCTGTACCTCCCCTATAGTTATAGGTTCCCACAGCGGAATATTAATGTCTCCTTCATACCTATGCCCAAGATCAAGATCAGTAGCTGAAAACAGTTTAGAAAAATAAGAAGTCCAAGTGGAAGGTGCGATAGTCATTCCCACTTCCTGTGTATTCCGCTTCTCAAGGTTATTAACCAATCTCCAGAAACTCCTTGAATCCTTTTTTTGCACTGCTTCTAAAAGTAAACTTGATTGCCGTTTATAATATTGTTCCTTTTTCTTTAATAGCAAACTCTTATAATCTCTCCTCATTCCTCTATATTTTGCAACCAAATATGTCTCATTCTATAGATGCAAAGCGCGAGTTACCCTCCTTAGGCTGGCCCTTGCTTCCCTGCACTCCTTGTCCCACCATCCATTCTGCTTCCCACTACCCTGGGATCGTTCAGTGGGAACAAATGTGTAAGTAGTGGATTCAGTGTATTCACTAATTGGGACCAAACTAAACACGCTGTTTCCACATCTTTCGTGATTGCAAGTTGGGAGCAAAGATCGTTGGTTCCTGTTTGCAGAAAGAACTCATTGACCACCTTCTTAATTTTTTCAGACCAATGAACTGGACGGCGAGGCTGGACAGTCCCGATAAGGACCTGTCATCCCATACTAGCAGAGGGACCTTGAGGCTCCTTAAACAAAGCTAGCCTACATTGGATTGGGAAGTGGTCACTGAGGACAAGATCATCCACCTGAAAGGAACATAAATATTTAATCAGACTTATTGATAGCAGAGCATAATCCAGTATGCTGCCTGCTCCTCTGGCCGTAAAGGTCAGAGTTCCCCTATCATCCTCTCTAGAATTTCCATTCAATATCCTTAAAGCCAGGTCCAGGGAGAGGTTGTACAATTCTAAACCTGCCTGGTTGATCTTATGATCAGAAGATATTATTTCATTATTGAGATCATATAGAGTGTTGTCCATATCCATCAATCCCAGTTGTTTCCATATGTTGGAGGCTTTGGCGCCAATTCTGGCATTCAAATCTCCTAGTAAGATTATGCCATCATTGGGATGAGTCACTTGATATTCTATCAAGAGTTCACGTAAACTTTGCCAAAAGGATTCTCCATAGTTATCAGGAGCATTGTAAGCATTTACTAGGAGGCAGGAAGTGACCAAAGAAGTTCCACTCAAACGCAAAGCCATTACGTTGGGGTCTGATCCCTGTATAATAGTACCTTGTATGTCCCTATTTGTTGCCAATAAAATCATAACCCCCCTACACCGTCCTCTTGTAGCCACTCTGGGCTGGGCAAACCCATGTCTCAAATCCCTCCATATATATTACTTCAGAATCACACCAGGTCTCTTGAAAGCAAAATATATCAAACTGTCGTATGTATCCCAGGAACTCATAATCCTTACGTTTAGTAGCCCAGCCCGCAATATTCCAGAATCCCAACCTCAGGTCTTTCCCAAAGTTGGACATATCAAGTGAGTTGGTCTCAGGCCAGCTGCACTCGCCCCTCTTGCCAACCTGACTGGTGACCCCTGTAACATCAGCACCATGTTCAGTAATGTGCTGATTCCCCTGTCCCATAGGGCTTTCCAAAGCAGACATGCTAGGGGAAACCAGCGTATTCACCGGAGTCTCCTGGCCCTGCTAGGCCTGTAGCTCCTTTTTGGTAGACATTGGGGTGGAGGTCAAGTGAGCCTCCTCAGTATGCAAAAACATGAGTTCAGCTGATTCCTCTTCAAGGAGATTAATCATACCTTCACTAGCCAGTTTTATCAGTGAGGAGCCCTCTTGGCCCCCTCTAAATCATTGGCCTTATGCATATTCCGACACATTATATGTGGTGGTTCCTACATTTTTCTCCAAGTTCTCTGTGTTGGTTTCTGTTCAGCACAACCTCTAGGAGTTCATTTATTTATTTTATTTATTTATATCAAAACTTCTAACCCGCACCCGCTTGCCACATGGCAACTCAGGGCGGCGTACAACAAATAAAACCACAGAATATTAAAACAATATAAGATAAGAACAATTAAAATCCATTAAAATAAACAAAAAGGGCCAGACTAACCCCCCCAACACCACACAAAAACATTCCCCCACCCACTACCCGTCTTCCTCGCCAGAAGCCTGGCGGAACAGCCAGGTCTTACAGGGTTTACAAAAAGAAGGGAGATCTGGGGAAAGGCAGATCTCCAGTGGGAGGGAGGGAGTTCCACAGCCAGGGATGTCCTCTCGGAGGTCACCACAGAATTCTTGGAGGTCGCCACCCAGAAAACACAGGGAACTTCCAAAAGGGCACCCCCGGACGACCACAGGGGCCACTCCAGGACACGGAGGTTGAGGTGGTCCTAGGGCCCAGACTGTATGGGTGTGGGTGAAGCCCAAATAAACTCTGCTACGTGTAATTAGTTCAAAATTGGTAAATCCTTCATGAGACGACGCCTCTTGAGAACGCCATGGTAAGGGATGGTTGCCCCTACAGGGGAAACTAGAACATTTTGCCACTGCCACATGGTCAAATACCAGTTAAATATTCATGAATATTTTACAAATACTAGGACTGTGTTTTAATTCACCCTTATTCAAGCTCCTTTAGTGCACAGAAATCCACTTGTTCTACAAATACATTCAGCACTGAGGGCAAGTATCCAACTCATTGGTGTTCTTTGTAAAGCTTGGGGGAGATGTTGAGGGTGTGTGACCTGGATGACCTAGACTGTGAACTCATGGGGCAGGAACTGTCTTTGGGCTGGGTTTGCACAGTGCCTAACACAGATGGAGTCCCACTATTGCACTGGGGGATCGTAGGCACTTCCACATCAAACACAGTAGTAGCTTTTGAGCTAAAATGATTCTAGCATTGGATGCTTGGCAACTTTTCAACGGAGACCGAGAGTTTCTTGTTATGCTTGCTGAGTATTTTTAAATACGGAATATGGTCATAAAACTCAGAGTGGTTCATTCACAAACATTATGTGCATTTTTAAAAAACCCAAAATATTTGGCTTTTAAAAATTCACTGAGTAATGTTTAAGCAGCTGTCTTATTCTCAGAAATTTTCTGATAGCATCAGATGATGCCGATTCATCAAGTTGCAACGCTTTGCATTCTTTCCCCCTCCCCCTCTATCCAGACTCTTCAGGGATGTGCTGCTTGTCCAGATTAGAAAGCTGTCAAAATATTGGAGTACTCAGTATGTACAGAGTAGACAAAAAGCATGTCCAGATTGAAGTAAGGAAGGATTCAGATTAGAGAGTTGTTCAGTTAGTGAAGTTTTACTGTAATACTTTGTATTCTGATCTCTTAAGATCAGTTATCACAATAAGAACGCATTAGTTTTGCTGTTTTCACGTAAAGACCTGAACCAGACGTACAGACCTGCCCTGCTGTCACTGGGGAACTTTGTTGTATGCTTCAAAGGGAACAGGTCTTAAGGAAACCAAACACAAACTGGTTTCTCCTCCAATAGAAGAGGTTGAAGGGCTGAAAGTTCGGGTGAAATTGATGAGTGAAACCATGGAAAATGAAAAGCCTAGATCATAAAAGACAATGAGGGCAGTCTGAAGACCATGTATGATCTCAAGGTGTAGGAAGATGATGAAAAGATAACTAGGAAGGAAAGGTTTCCTAGCACTTAAAGGCCACAACCAAGTCAGATTCCATATATTTGCTATCCACTGCCTTTTTTGTGGGTTTGAAAATGATCATATTATGGGAAGAGCAAAGGTGAAATTGGGACATTCTGAAAAAGGCCAAGGAAGGACATTGTTGCGTAGAATTTAGGAGAAGGGTGCAGATATTTTCTCAAGTGTGGTTTTAGGGATAGGAGACTTCTGTGGAGTTTTTATCTTTTATCAGATAACTGAGGCAAATTGCTAACTACTTGGTTATTTAAGGCAGTTGCTGGGAGTGATAATTGATTTTGCATTAGCCTTTATACTACTTGAGTTGTTATTATAAACCTAATTACTTTAAGAGTATTTGGAGCTTACAGATGTATGTTTGTTATTGTTAATAACAAATATAAATAAACTATCCAATTTCTGTACCATGTGGGTACTAATGCCATGCAATGAAGAAGATTTTACAGGAAGTTAGGGAAATGGCAGCTAGTTGATAATGTACTTAAACACAGGAGATTAGCCTTGGTTATGTTTTCAGGCTTAAGAGAAAAAAGATGCTGATACTGGGAAGAGTAAGTGTGGTTGCTATGTTAATGCACACATGGGTGCAGCTAAATGAGCCAAGTGGGACCAATCCCTTGTGCGCCCTGGGGTGAGAAATCGCAGCCACCACACTTTGGGGCCAGCATGGAGAGAGGAGCACATGCCCCCCCCCCCGGGGAAACTGGACGTCCCGCTGTCAGACATCCCACCATATCCTGGGGTGGGCTGAGGTGCCGGGCCACCCAGTCCCACCCCACCCACCCTCTCCTGGCCCACCCACTATCCTACCCCTGGCTGTGATATGGCAGCTCAGGAATGGTGACATTACCCACCACTCAAAGCCCTGCAGTGGATCTCGCCATGGGGCAGGGCAGATGGAGTCTGGGCCCACGAGCGGCAGAGAAGTACTGTGATTTGGGTAGACAGATTTGGGCAGTCATACCTCACTTTGGGTAAGGTTGCTATGCCCTGCGTCCTCTGCCTTTTTAAGAGGATGCAAGATGTAGCAGCCAGCTGCCCATCCCAGATGGGTGGGGTGAATATCTGGCAGCCGCCGTGTGCACAAACCACTACATCTCGTGACAACGGTGCCCAAATTGGGGTAAGGCTGCCCCAGTTGAGGTACCGTCTCATGTGGCTGTACCCTATAGTTCTTATTTTAAAGAAGCTGGTCTAGTAAAAGAGATAATCTGAACTACTTTGGTTCCGTCTCTGGAACTGTCCAGATAGCAGCCAAGAGAGGTTTGCATTTGTGGAACATTGGAATCTAATCCATGTCAGAAATTCTGGGTCATGGTGAATGGCTCTGGAGGCAGAATTTTAACTCATGGGGTGTAGGCACACAAGCTGCGAGGACCCGATTCCCCACATAGCCCCATGGTGGCAAATGTAGCTGCCACACTGTTGGGCCAGTGCTGGGTGCTGGGCAGATGTTTGGTCCCCCTCTGGGTGGCTGGGCGGACAGGCTGTTGTCAGATCTCTCGCTATGGCTAGGGCAGGCTGAGACACCACCCACATGAGCAGGGGCCCTGCCCTGCCTCCCTCCACCGGCCCAATCAACATCCCGGCCGTGATGTGACTGCACGCTTTGAGTGACAGCACCCGCTGCTCACAGCCCCACAGTGGACCTTGTTGCACGGCAGGGAAGATAGAGCCCGGACACCTTGGGCAGCTGTACCCCATTTTGGGTAAAGCTGCTACATGCTGTGTCCTTGGAGTTTTTCCAAGGACGCAGCGCATAGCAGCCAGCAACCCAGCCTGCCCGGGGGAACATCTGGTGGGCTCCAGGCACACAATTCACTGCACTGAGTGGTAAGCCTTCCCAGAGTAGGATAAGGCTGCCCAAGGCATGGTAAGTGCATTGTGTGGCTGTGTCCATGGTGATTCGTGACCAATGATCATTGTTACAGGGAGAAAAAGTACTAAACCTCTGGGATTAAAATGGGTATTTTTGTTATTTTAAATGAGTTTTACACTAGGTTTGATGAGAGCAGAGCAGTGCGATTTTCTTGAACTCTGGGTTTCTGGCATGTTCTTTTAATTTAAAAGAGCAATGGGTAGAACTGCAAAAGGGGGTACTGAGATATATCCCACCCAACCTGACATATTTCCTTTTTGTTTATTGAAAATATATTGTCCTGGAAGCTGCTGAGATTAAACAACTTGTTTCCAATGGACTCCAACTGCCTGTCATGTCAACTTTCAATGTTCTGGGAAAAGGCAGACAGGAGAAATAATTGGATTCTGACGACAAAAAAATATATAATTCTTTCTGCCTGCCATGGTATATTATGAGATATAACAAGGCACAGCAGTCACTTTAATTACAGAGCTCGTTTTTGTTGTGGGCCTGGAAATGCCACTGTTAAATATAAACAGAAATAAGGATCCCGAACCATCATCATCTTTTAATAATAAATGGCTGTCATTGCAATGCTAAAAATAGAGAGAGAGGGTGATTAAATTATACTATTTAGCTGTTTATATTTTTTGTCTATCATAATAAACTCCTAATTTCACTACCACATCATGCTTTAAACAAAATTATTCCCAAAAGCGAAGTATTAAGTTCGATTTTGCATGAACTTTCCAGTTTGGAACTCTTAAGTCTGTGGTTGGCACAAGTAATTGTGATCCAGCAAAGCGCTTAGGCACCTAACTGTAGACATGTTGGAAATCCCATTACAAAGAAGCTAGCTAGTTTGTGATGTAGTATGTTTGCTTTACTAAATGAACTCTCTTTAAGTTCTATGAATGGTTAAGAGGCAGACTCTGTGAAGACGAGCAGCAAGATACAACCAGTTAACCAGCAGGTGGAAAAGCAGTAACTATGTAATCTAACTAACTCTCTCTCCATTTCACTTGTGACATTCTAGTATGAGTTTGCTCAGTATGCTTGGGAAGTAAGATGTTTCCTACTTGGGATACAATCTAAAATACTTTGGAGTCTAATTCCCCATGCCACCCACATATTTTAGGATCAGGACATGAATTCTTTCTTTAATCTTATTTTATGATATAAATTCAGTCAATGGTAGAATTGTTTGTAGAACATATTAGCAAAAGTCCAGCTTTCTGCAACTAGGGACAAAGTTGATAGAAAAATCTGTTTCATAACTGCAACTAATTGCTCAGAACAGGGACTGGAAAAACTGGCTCCTTTGCATTTGTTTGATCATGATGCTACGTGCCATTGAACTGTGCATTTCCTTTTCATACAAATGCTTTTCTATCTCTGGATTTAAAAAAGACTGTGAATGTGCCAAACCCACTCTTACTCGCAGAAAGAAAAACAAAATTCTTTCGGCTATCATTGGCAAATAACCACCTCTCTCTTGCTGCTTTGCTTCTGTCTCCAGTATTCCTGAAGTATAACTTCAATTTAAGGGCAGACTTGCGAGACATAAACAAACTGAATCAGAGGCACTGTTCAGACATGACTTTGTCATTGAGTTACTATGCGGTATTAGCCATGGTACTGCATAGTATTCAGCAGTATTGTCATTCGGTTACTACGCAGTACTAGCCCTAAGGTCACATCGGAATGCTCCAGCTCTACTATGTAGTCCGATGTCATGGCCAACAAAACAAAGTCTCTTCTTGTTTTATTTCTGGCCTGCTAAATGTTTAATTTAGGTCCCCGTCTTACAAACAGTAACAAATGTGGTGCTTACAACTGTGCATAATCCTATTTAAGATGCATTCAATATATTGATCTATGTAAGGGTTCTCCACAGGTTGCATCAGCATAGTGAATTAAATTCTGGCCTCATTTGGAATCGATGGCAAGGCTCTCATTAACTTCAGTGGAGCCAAGGTTTCATTCAGCATCTTAAATACGATGGGTAACAGTAAGTAGGTCATTTGAAAGATCAAATCCTTTAATTGTAAACTCTTTTGGCAAGGCCACTTTTTACATTTGCAAATACTGTGAACATGTGTGGAACTGCAGAAATGACTGCTTTCAGTGGCTGAAACAAAATTTTATTCGCTGTCTATTTAGATATTCAGGAGCTCCTTGAGCTTGGCAGATTGCCTCTTGTTTAGGTCTTTGATTTTCCAATTAAGTGTTATTTTTAAAAATAACATTCTTTGTTTTGTATTAAAAAAATCTCCAGTGGATAAAATGGATGTGAATTGCACTTTTGTGAAACTCATCCTAATGCAACACTAAGACCATTCTATATCCTTTAGGTGAACATCCAGCCTTCAGAATGGCACCGCTCTCTCCTGCTCCCACAGTCCTGGCTGGGATTTATGGGTAGAACATTCCATGCCGTTTTACAAGTGAGTTGCATTGTGTGATAGCTTGCATATTTGTAGTTCTGTCATCAAAGACTTTGGCTGCTGGGGGGCGCAATGCGCATGCGCAAACGCTAGAAGCGCCAAAATCCCGCTCCCCCCGGCAAGGAAAAGGAAGCGTGCAGAAACAGCAGTAAATTAAAAAACTAAACAAAATAAAACCATGATCCAGGCAGGGGACACTTCGGGGCATGGGCCCAGCTAAAAAAACTGGTGGAGAAAGGGCCGATAACACCTTACTACCAGCAACGGCAGACAGCAGAGCCAGTACAAGAAGGAGTCACGGTGAGCTGTAAAATGGTGGCCGCAGCCCAGCCCAGTGCCCCGGGGGACCCAGAGAGGGAACAGGCCACAATGGATAGTATCTTTGCTGAGATAAAAGCATCCAGGGCTGTAGCCCAAAAGGACAAACAGGAAATACTTGAAAAAATAAACTGAGTAAAATGCTCAGTGGAAGAAGGGAATAAAAAACTGGAAAATTTGAGTAAGCGCTTGGAAGGTGCTGAAGAGCGCATATCTAATTTGGAAGACCAGTCACTAAATTCAGAAAGTGACTTGGTAAAGATAAAAGAATCCCTGACCTATTTGAGAGCTAAATATGAAAACCTAGAAAACAGGTCCAGGCGCAATAACCTGCGCATATTGGGGGTGAAAGAAGGCGCAGAAGCAGGGGGAACACAGGAATTACTTAATCAAATCTTTACAGAGAACTTCCCTGATCTCAAACATTCTCCACAATATGGAGATAGAGAGAGTGCATAGAATGCTGTACCCTAAACCGAAAGAAACTGATCCCCCAAGGGCTTTCATAGCTAAATTTCTCAAATTTAAAGACAAAGAAGCCATTTTAGCTGCAGCAAGGAAAAAAAATCAGGCCATGGAATTTCAGGTTAATAAACTAAAGTTGCAACCAGATTATGCACTTGACACCATGAGGAGGCACAAAGCGTGGTCCAAATATTTTGCAGAGCTGATAGAGGACTCAAACCCCAACTCTGCCACCCAGCCAAGCTGGCCATTCTAATTAATGGCCGAAGAAAGGTCTTTGAGGACACTTCAGACGTGGAGATTTTCATACAAGCACATAAACCTGTGCAGCAGGATGCAGACTAGCACCAGCCCACTCAGCAGATAAGTGCTACATCTAATACAAACTGGTCTCTTTATTTACCTCTCTTAGATAGTTTTATTAACCTCATGTATATCCTGGTTATAATTATGCTGTTAAGTTACAAACTGCTTATATCATTGTACTCTATTGCGCGCCTTCATGTAAAACGCAGTAGGGCGGGATGGAACTCAGGTATCCACCTAGTCCTGAATAGAACCAGATAGAAAAAGCCAGGGTGTGTGTGTGTGGAGAAAAATTTCAAAAAACAAAACAAACAAAAAAGATGACTCCCCTCCCCTCCCCCCCAAAAATTCAGTTATTCTGAGGAGAGAACGTGTGGTTCTATTGGGCACGAGTTGTCATTTCTAGTGTCAGAATTGTTGTTTATGTTAATATGTTACATGGAAATGTTATGTTTTGCCAAGCCTGCTTTATATAAACACAGGGCATCTGCTACACCAAAAATGAATACTAATAATTTCATTAGAAAATGCGACACGCCCAACCCAAGCAAGACAGCAGACCAAATAAACCAGCTACAGGGGAACCTTACTTAAACACATGGCAGTAGCACAGATTAACAAACCTAATCTGAAATTCCTGTCCATGAACATTAAGGGCATTAACCACCCATTAAAAGAAGAAGGTAACAGATCTAATACTAGATCAGTCTATAGGAGTCGTTTTCATTCAGGAATCCCACTTAGTCCATAAAGATCTAAATAGGTTTGCAAGCCGTAAATTGGGAGATATATACGCTTCCTGTGGGCAGAAAAAGAAGGTGGGAGTCATGATAGGCTTCTTGACCTCAACAAACTTTAAGTTATCCCCCACAAAAAAAGACAAGGAGAGTAGATTCCTTTTAATAAAGGGCACGCTAAACTCCCAACAGGTAACGTTAGTCAACATCTACGCCCCAAATGAAAACACCCACCATTCTTCCAAAAATATTTCCCTATCAGCCAAAATGCAGAGGACCTGCTTAGTGTCAAGGTATTTAATTAGCGCCTTTAAAAGAATGCATAACTGGCTTTAACACAAAAAATGTCATGTCTAAATCCCACAACCGGGATATTTGCACGTAGCATGATTATATGCAGCATGTTCGCTGCACACGTCTAAAAGTGGCCTTTACTGCAAGTATCAGAATTTGCTCCAAGTATGTAAGATGACAGAAAAATAAACTAGTCTCTGCATTTAGGAGAAGATTTAAGAAAAATTCAGTTATGTTAGCAATAGCAAGTATCTTGAAGGGAAGTTTGTTTAATCCAGATCAGTTTCCTGCTGCGAGATTAGAACTCACAGCCTTATTCTTTATGGGGCATTTTTAGGCATGGGGCAAAAAGAACAGTTGCCTTGGACATATCCTATGTAATCTTACAATAGCTCTGCTCCTGAATAGTTTGATAAACTTCCTTGGAATCTGCATGGCAGTAACAGTCCCAAATATGGATGCCTTTGCATGTTTGTGGCCTTACCTTGAATATAAAAAAATCATAATTATCCATTGGTGAAAGAAACTGTATGAAAGCATTGGAGAAAGTAACAAAGCAGATAGAAAGCAAATGGAATTAACAAGTTCAACAAAACAGCTTTCTTCTTTGTCTTCCCTTGATATCCAGAAGAAATAGAAAACAAAAGTGCTGTGTTGTGTTTTAGTGAGAGGTGCCCAAACCAAGATGAACAAAAGAGTCAATTCCTGAGAAATTACCTTGCCCATATTCAAGGCTAGTCATTCCAGTTAACTTGATTGAAAATCATCTGTAAAGTTGAACAAAGCCAATAGCTCCCTCTCCTCCCCCCCCCCCCCCCCCCCCCCCCATGCCAACAGGGTCTGCTTTGTTGTGCCCTCATGGAAAAATCTGTACTGTCCTCATTGCATATGTTGTGTAGTACTGGCCTCTTTCACAGCATGAGTGACTCACATGGTCAAGTAATTTCTAAACATTTCAACTCTTCACAGCGGAAGTATATAACTGGCTTCACACACTTCTGAGAGGCCACCAGAGATAACACCTTCTGCAAAGCAGCTTTTCTTTAGCTAGCTCTAAAATACTTGGTTTAAAAACAGCATTGATGCAATGCTACTTTCCAAACAGTGATGTTACGTGGCAAATACTGTACACAGTAGCGACTGCTGCCTGTATTATGTTATCCTTTTCCATCTCCCTGCCAGTGACTTTGAAAAACACAGGTTTTACTGGTCTTGATTCTAAATTCATTATAGGCATTTCTCCCATTATATCTTTGGATTAGGGCTGCAACAAATAGTTAAAATGTTATTCGAGAGTATTTCCGACTTTCCAAGGACCAAATACCGAGTATTTTCGGAGTACCAAGTACCCTTATATAGGGGTAGGAAAAGCCCCATATACTGAGTATTTTCCAGATGCCGGGTACTGAACCGATTCTTTGAGTACTCGGTAGAACCGAGTCGAATACTGAGATACTTGGTAAAAAACAAGTAATTTCAAATTCTGAGTTTCAGCACTACTTTAGATAATATTTTTTTTTTAATTTTTTTTTAAAGAGAACTCTCATGATGCTTTGTGCTTCTCTAGCACTGTTCATCTGAGGCTGTAAAAGTACTAAAAACAAGTTAATTAAATAATTCAGTATCCCTTTGAGGTAGGTAAGTAGTAATATGCCCACTTTATAGATAGACAATTGAGGCACACAGTAATTTTTGATCCTGCAATGTCTTGAGTACAGCAGTCCCAATAAAGCAAATTATTTAAGTACTATCATAACTGTAGCTACTGAAGAGAGGTGACTAAAATAATGTGGACTGTAAGCAAAGTGCTTAATCCTGTTGATTTCATTGGGACCTAGGTACTCACCTGTATTGCTGAATAGAGACAGAGTGAGTAAGTAGGGAAGCTGGAAGTTGAAATTAGGAATCCTGATTCCCAGCCTCCTCTCTTAACATCTCAATCAAAATTCCTCTTTATTTAGTAGATTGAAGACTTGCATTTTGCGGATGATTATTTGAGCAGATACTCTTGTGCTAAAAGGTTTTCATGAATATCTCATTATAACAGGGCAGCCCTTGGGGTTAAGTCTCTTCAGGATGAGTACCCCAAATAAGACCAGCCCATGTGGGATCTTTCTCTACCAGTGTCCTTTATTTACAGTGTCATCTCATAGCCTTTCAGTATACACACAAACACAGTCCATTTCTCCTCTGGGTAGGCACAGTCCCTTATAAAGACAGGCACCATCCCATACACAATCCCCTGGTTAGCTTCTTTCCCTCAGGCCCCGCTGGCCAGGCACAGGCCCTCCTGTTGCCAGGTAGCCAGTTCCTCTTAGGTGGGCACCTGTTCTTCACATCCCTCTGGTCAGGCACAATCCCTCCTGAAGCCAGCTATGATGCACAGCCAACCCTGGGTCCTGCCTCTTCTCTGTCTCCCCCTTACTGAGCTCTCAAGCTCCTTTGTGTTCTCAAACTGGCCTGGGCACACCCAACTCCAGCTGGTCCTACTCAGGCTGTAGAGGCTTGCACACCTGTGCAGGAGTGACTCGCTATCCTCCATTTAGAATTGCACCTGCACCTCCTTTTAGCGCATATCGTGGTACGGCCCTCTGTTCATAGGTGTGCCTGCTCCCTTTCAACCAGTGTTACTCCCTTAAAGGGCCAGACTCTGCCAGATAGCCTGTCCCTATTACACTCATGTAAAGAAGGTGAACGAGCAAAAGAAATCTGCTTGTTCTTGTGTATCTTTCTTCCACTGAAATTTAACTCCTATAAATCAGCAATGTTTAAGTTGTGTATCACTGCCCCCATTCAGAACAGATAACAAGATGTTGTCTTGGGTGTTCCAGTTCTCAGCTTTCCAATTCTCACTACTGAATTTAACTTGGAATCCTAGCTCCTCAGATGCCAGAAGCACCCCATAAACCACTGCAGTGAGCTCAACAGGATGCTCTTTGAAGCCCAGCTAGAACTGGCAAGAAGCCCACAAAGATGTTAGTACAGCCATAGGAAGGAAAAGGATAACAAATTTTAGCTTAAGCGATCTATTACATAGACATGTTGGGTTGTCCTGGTGCCGTTGGAGGTAGCAAGTTTCTAAATGATCTTCCCGAGGCAATACAAGTTATTGCATCTTTTTGTATCATGAGGGAATAAAGCTTCCTTCCATAACTGGGAAAGGCTGATTAATGAGCTAATGCTTTAAGCTAATACCTGTAGTGCCCATCCCCACTTTTCAAAAGCTTAAATTCCATCACTTAATACCTTGTATATTTGCATGGGATAGGTCCAGTCATGAAGAGGACCTCAAAAGGGGAGGAGAGGAAGGTTACATCTGTTATGCAAGTGCTCCCCATAGAAATCTGAAGCATAATTACCCATGCAAGATCACTTTTTGATTTATGTTGTGATGCTGCAGGGAAGACAGGCAGAGCTGGAGATGCAGTTAAAACATGGAAAAGAAGATCCTGAAGAATTGCAATACAAACAGTTTACAGCCTGGCTCTGGTAAGGGAATGATTGTCTGCTCCTTGTCACTCCTGATGGTGGGAGGGGGAGCAAAAGGGTAGGGATGATACTTCAAAGGCTTTAATGTTGCAAGTTTGCCTGTCTCCATGAGTGTGGCTGAGGAAAAGCAGATAAGATCTCTGGCTTCAAAAAAAGAGCAGGCTAAAGGATTGCAGGGAAAGATGGCTATATTTACAGGTAGCTGCCCACCATTTATGTGGTGGCTGGAACCTGGTAGTGACAGTACCTGCAATAAATTGAAAACTAGAGATTTATATTCTTAGACAAAAACCTTTCCCTGTGTGCTTAATTGAGTTATACAGACAAAAATGACATTTATCTTATTGACTGTGACCTAACTGATGTCCAGGCTTACATTTCTTGTGAGAAAAAGTTTGCTGGGGGGAAGCAGTAGGGTGCACAGCAAGGGTGTGCTATGGGCAAGATCCTCAGCTGATGTAAATTGATTGTAGTTTCAGTGAAGTAAATGATGCTTCAGCACTTTGCATCAGCCAAAGATCTGGCTGTGTTTGGAATCCACATATCTAAGAGACAACCTTTCCTTCCATGCTCCACTGCGACCCCTGCAGTCAGCCAGGAGCTATCTCCTGCGGGTGCCACCTGCTAATGTTGTTAGCAGGGCCTGCAGAGAGGCATTCTTGGTTGCTTCCCCCTATGTTATGGAACTCCCTTGCCCCGGAGGTCTGTCGTCGTCGTCATCATCATCGCCATCATCACCGCTGCTGCCACCACGACGACTTATTTATATCCCACACTCTCCCAACCCACATTGGCTCGAGGCGGCTGACAACATCAATCAGTAACAATTCCTGGGTTTCTATCCCACACAGGGGAACCCAGCACAATAATACAATTAATAACAATTTAAAAAACAAAACACAATCCCTGAGCTATCCCCACAGTTTCACTTAACATAGTTACAGTAACATTAAACATCTGTAATAATCGTCCCATACTCTCTCTCTGCTGGTGCTACCTCATCTCATCTCATGCCGATCCCTGCTCACACCAGGCAATCGGCTCCAGACATTACTGTCTTCCCTCCCCTGCTGCCACCAGGGGATATCCTTCTTCTCCACCCCTCTCTCACCAGGGAGAAAACTCATAACCTTAACCAGCAGAAAACTTCTATTGTTTAACCCAACCAACAACCCCACCACCCACACCCAATCGGGAAGAAGCAGTCAGTGCTGGTAGGCTCAAGCTCTTGGATCCAAGGAGGAATCAGGAGAAAATGTTTATGCTGAAAGCTTTTCATGCAGATGGTTCTGATATAGAGCTGCTCCCCTGTAGGGATTCCCTTATGCATTAATGGATGGAAGATGAGGAAGAAGCTGCCCTTCTTGGTGGATTCTCTGGTACACAGAGCCTGAGCATTTTCTGGAGGCAGTGTAAAACGTTTCTTTTTTGTAAAGCATTTGTCGGGGGGAGGGTTTAGGTGTGAGGGTGGTTTTAATGAGTTTTCTTTCTTTTAATTGAGTTCTATTGTATTTTCTGTATGTTTTTGTAATGTAAGCTGCCCTGAGCTTTAGGGGAAGGGTGAGGTAGAAATTCAAATAAATAAAATATATTTAATACATACAGTTGAACCTCACTGTAACAAACCCTGTTTATAAATAAACCTCTCTTTATAACCATTCCAGCTGCAAGAATCATTTCTATCAATTGCATATTGCCAGACACTGTTATGGCGAACTTCCTGATATAATGCACTTTTCCCCTGGTTGCATGAGGATTTGCTGTAGCGTGTGTATACACACACTGCCAGATCTTCAGCTAGTATAAGATACCTTCATACCCATGGCACTTTCTCTACATGTAAATGTAAAAAGTATATGGGAAAGGATAGTAAAATGAATGTAAAATATGACATATACATTACTTTTGTCTTTGTAATAAATTGTCCTTAAGATAGTCTCAGGCTTGATGTATTAGTATAAAGTCATATCCAAAATGGAAAATACCATTTTCTATTTTTTACTGTATTCAGCTAACTTTGAATCAAGTGTAGTTTGTATAACACCACAGAATGCAGCTATAGATAAAATAGGCCAGATTCCTCACTGTCAGAGGGTGTTAATATACACGCAGCCGGCATGTAAGTAAGTAAGTAAATAAATAAATGCCGGTTACACATCTCGTGGAGAGCATGTCAGGTCGAGGAACTGAACAAATGTTCCCACAGATCAACCCAGCCAGGGAGGGAGGACTGGAACTGACGTGAGTTTGGTTGGCTCTGTCCCCGGGCTGTGCCTGGCGCCCACCCCACCACCATTATGGGGCAGCAACAACAGGCAGCCTCACGCTTGGCTGGTGGCACGAACACACGCGGTTGCCTGCTATGGCCTGACTGAGCGGTCCTTGGGACCAGACATTAGGCCTGATTTCCTTCCGGGCCCACATGGCAGCCTGCTAACAGACACACAGGTTAGGCTCTGGCCCAGGCGGACCATAAAGGCCAGCATCATGTCTGTTAATACCCAGAGTAGCTGTTTACAAGTGTAGCTCCCCTGCCTGCCACCCCACATTCTCACAGGGATTATTCCTGCTTTTGTTTCTCCTCCCCTCACCAATTCCTTTTGCAATCCAAGATGTTGTTAAACTATAGTAGAAAATAAAGGTTTCGTTTAGTGCAGGTGTGAATTTAAGACCAACTCTTCAAATGAAGTTAGGGGATCTTAGGTGAAGTTCTAGTCATCAGCAAAGAGATCGGGACTCATTTGTTCCAACTAAGCCAGGATATCATCATTGGGTTTTGTAGAACATCCTGTACAATGGTGAACACTTGTTTTTTTTAAAAAAAGATTTTATGAAGCTTGTAAGGTCAGTTAAGACACACCAAGGAATGTCCAAGAGAAAGAGAACCCGTTGAACATTCATTGTCATTGCCCATTCTCAAATCTGCCACTGACTTTGTGCAGATGAGCAGAAAGCAATGCAAGATTTCACTTTTGAATGGATTTTTACACCACCCTTCTGGAATTTTGCCTTAAATTTTACCAGCCAGTTCAAATGCTTTCTACTTAGCCTTTTTAGTAAATACTTTCAAAAATAAAGAATTTTGCTCTTAAAAATGAAGCCTTGATTTGACTCTTTAAATGACAAATGACCCATAAGGTCTGTGTTATACTACCTGCAGCATACTGCAGCTTCAGATTTCTTAATGTGTTGCAGAAGTATGATTTGAAGGATAGATTCTTGAGTAGGATGACAGTCAGATTTATTACTTCGTATTGTAAATTGTGTTGTATAGGATTTTTATTGTTTTTTAAAAAGGTTGTCAATATATTTAAAAAATCGCCTAAATTTTTTTCTGGATATGAATGAAAAACTAAACAAATGCAACCAAGTAATATATTGTAAGATGATTGCAATAACACTGCCCGAATTCTAAGTGCCCTGCTAGGTTTCAGTTCAATAAATTCAGAGTATTGTGCTACCTAATAGCTTAACCACACATAGCTATCTGCTTGGAATATAATAAGTGTTGGATAAATTGTTACAGTTGTTCATTGTAGAATATTCTCATTTTAGTAAGCTAAGGCATAGTTCATTGATCTGGAAAGCTATCTGTAACAGCTAGATGATAGAATTTATATCTGCTGCAGGGACTTGTATTTCCAAAATGTAGTACCAAATCAGAGAAGAACCTCTTTAAGGAAATAGTAATTTAGATGTGAAACCATGTTATGGTTTAATATGTTTAAGGATGTGAAAAAGGCAAGACAGTAGATGAAACTGTGTATGTTCTTGTATTTTTGTACTAAATTGCAATAACACTTGGAGAGCTAGAGAAAAACAATGCATGGCAAAGTGCTTACTTCAGTGTAATACAAGGCTTCCCTCACTGTGGGTTGGGACCAACTCTGGATGTGGGGTTGCAGTCTAATTGCCCTTTCATATACATTACATGCCTTTGCTGCTGTCTAATATCATGGTATAATGTTTAAGTCACAAAGGGAAAATTTTGGGAAGTACTATGACATTTCTATTGTGATAATTCTACTTTTTCCTTTCTATCAGGGTCAGAGATATGCTGACTGATGTCATCAAGGGTGCTTCTAAGTAAGAGTTTTTCACTTGTTAGAGGGTACAAAGTTATTTCCTTTGGGTTTGTTTTCACTATGGTTGATATTAATAGTGTTTTCCACTTTCTTTTGAATTCTGTTTTCATGGTTTCACCTTATTACCACATATATGAAGAATTTTTCTTTTTCTTTCACGTGCACATTTTATCAGCCGGGCAAATTCATTATGGGTTGTGTCCTCCTTTTGAGGTATCCGTTATAAGCTAGCCTAGAGACACAAGACAATTTTTAACGGACTTAAATCCTAAAATCCATGGTCAGGTGGACATGACCCAAGTGTGTCCAATTGCAGACTGCCTGTGTATGCCAGGCCACTAAGTCCCCACTACCATCCCCTGTATAAAACACCAACCATAATTTAGAAAAAAAATACAGTCTTCAAAAGATTAAATTACAGTGTGCCACGTGGAGTGCAGGAGGGACCCAGACATGGGGAAATTAATGTAGTGAGCTATGCCTGGCTCACTTGCGCAAGTGAGCCACATCTCATGCTATGGGGGAAGGCAAAAAAACCCAACAAGAAAACCACAGGGTCTCTAGCTAATCTTACCTGAGGGCCAATTCTTTCCCAACCCCATAAATGTTGATAATTCAGGCCTTTTTTACATGGGCATTAGTGGGGGATGGGGATGGGTGTGCTGCCACGGTGAGTGGTGGTGGGTGTCTTGTCCTTTTCCCACAGACACACCTCCACCCACGGAGCCTCCTCCATTTTGGCAGATGGCTCCGTGGGTTTGTGATCGGTGGAGGTGTGTGTGTGCCGGGAGTGCGCACCCCCCCTCATGCTGTTCACACGGGTGGACACCCATCCTTCCACCCACCGTCGCACCGTTTACATGGACACCCCCCTCGCAAACTTGCCCACACACCAAGCATGGGGGGAGAGAGGCATCCATGTAAAAACGGCCTTAGACCTTAAGTGTATGAACAAGATCCATTAGGCAGCCATCCTACCTCCTTTTTATGCCCACTGACAAGAAGTAGTCTTTAAAAAAAAATAGAATGTCCAAGGTTTTTTGTTTGTTTGCAGTTGGATCAGTTCACCAGAAATTCAGTGTTGGTTCCTGGCAGTGGAACTAAACTTTCCATAGCTGCTTGCAGGGCATTCCCTGTGGACAAAAGATATCTCTGGAACTTGTTTGTCAAGGTCTAAATTTCATGAATTTCAGGTTTCAGTAGAAGGGTGTTTTTAAACAAGATGCTACCATGCATGACCACCTAGGAGCCACTCATTTAATTGCCTGTCTGAAGGTGATGTGGGGGAATGCATGCTCCGCTCCCATAAGCCACTCAGCACCCACTCATCACCACTCACAGTGCACTGCTGAGAAATCCAGAGTGTCCTGTGCGTGGCAACAGATGTCCATGCATCCCCTCCCCGTATGAACTGTGGGGTGGTCACTCATGCCACCAGCAGGGGCAGGGAACATGGCCTTTGCAAGTCACAGGAACTGGCCATGAATACTATGGAGCCTGGTTCCCTAGCCAGCCCAGTGCGCTTCCTGCTCCCCCATGATCTGTGACAGGGGTAGTGGGAGGCAGCTGCTGCAGTATCTGTGCTGGGAGCCACCCATTAGAATCCCTCTCCACACTCCACCTGAGTGTCTGCTCCGCAGCTGTACCACACAGCGGCCACAGACCCAGTTTCCTTGCCCCTTCCCCCAGCCTTGCTTGTTTAAAAACACCCTTCATAATATCTCTGCATGCAGGGTTGTGCAAGTAGTATGGAGTGGAGGAAGGGGTCCATGCTTCAGGACACTCCCGCTACAACTCTGTGGTCACTTGGTGGTGGGAAATGCTGTATCAGGGACTGAAGGTTTATCCAAGTTAATGAAATCACACAATATCATTGCTATTTGCTAAAATAAGATCCTTGTAAGCAAACCCTTTGCATTGAGTGGCAGAGAACAATGAATTATCAAGGAGCAACAGGAAATAGTAAGAACTCATAATAAAGGTCTGTTGTGTTCCTCTACTCACTGTAAAGAGTGTTGTGTGGATGGTTTGTTGTGGGGTTTTTTTAAAGTTGGTTGCACATATTCAATGGGTGGACTTCAAAAGTTTCTCCCAAGTGGAGGAATATCACCAAGCCTGACCATTCAATTTGTCAGGCATCCACACAAATGTCTTATCAATTCACTGGAAACTGACAAGGATCTTCTGAAAAACTTCCACTTAATCAAAAATTGGTTTAGTTATATCATGTCCACAATGACCTTGAATCAGTGTCCTAGAGATTAAAGGGCAGTGACATTTCTTCTTAGATTTTTTATTTTATTTTATTTTTTAAAGGAAATTTCAAAGGCAGGTGAAAGGTTTTAAGAAAGATGCATATTCAAAGAGTGATTTCTGGAGGGCTTCTGGAAATGCAATACAGACATGCAGCACCTAAAATCCTATAAAATGCTAACTAGTGCTGCATTCAACTTCCTTTGATATGCAAGCTTCCTTCTGGAAACCTGTTTCCAACAACCCACTCCCTATAGTTCTGATTTGAGGAGGGCCCATGTGTGGCCTGAAGGCTCGCATACTATCACCAACAACAGTTGATCCAATAAAAAAATATCATCCAAACTGCTTTATTTAGCAATTTTTTCAAAATTAAAGTGATGTTATCCCAGATTTTAGCGAATGAAAACAGTGGCTAATCAAAACAAGATTGGGCTGGTGATTCCTCCTTGCCTCCCCCACATGTACGTACATTGAATAGCACAGACCATGAGGCACTCGCAGTCTGAAGTGGCCTCTCATTTTTGCAGTATAGAAATACCTTATATTTAATCAATGCCAGTGTTGGCCATAATTCTAGTAATGCCTGATGCCTCACACAGTTTTTTGGCCATTTGATTTTGTTTCTCTGCCTGTAATTTCATTGACAAGAATCTTTAATGCATTCTAACCTTGTAGAAACAATTTCTGCTCCACATGCTGTGGAGTAGGTTTAGCTAAATCTCTCAAAAGTACCTAAATTCCACAGTGGCTGCTGCAAACTGATCTCTTTATAACACGAACACTTCAATACCAAGCAACAGAGGAAGGGTACATTTATATCTGTTTAGCCTGCGTTGTCAGCTAACCTAGTGCACACTGCTGTGTGGGAGCTCAAAGGTCTAAAAGGAAGAGCTGCAATACTTTGCTGGCACATACTGGACCGTTGGCTCATTTCACCTGCCCACAGTCTTGATCTTCTCTAGTAAGAATGTTCCAGTGTTTCTTGGCTGCATAAAACTTCATATCCAAGGGGGGAGGTGATGACATGGATTGTGGCAGATTGTTTGGAACATTCTTGCTCTGTTTAGAAACACACTTGTCTTAGCTCTAATTCTTTCAAATTAGTATTTGTGATTTTCAGCCATTTTTCTTTTAAAATGCTTGATATCCCATAAAGTTGCATAGCTCTGCATTGACTCTGGCCCTTTTCACACACACACACTCACACACACCCATGTTATCAGTGTTAGCATGTCTGTGTGAAAAGGGCCTCTGTGGGGCAGACAGACTGATGGGTACATTAATCCCTTCACAATTTACAAAAATTATGTGCAAGGGAATTAGCACGACTGTTAAACCTAGGTTTTCGAGTTTAATTTTATAAAGTAGATGTGCATTATACCTGCTGCATCTTGCAACCTCATCCTTTCACATGTGGAGGGGGGGAAAAAGAAACGGGAGAATTTTCCCCAATTTGATGGTGAATGCAGCCTTAGTTTCTTGCTGTTGAGAAATAAAATCTTTTTTCTCATGGCTTTAATCTGGTAGCAGCATGGCTATGTACAGCTACACTTTGCTGTCTATATGCAGCTCTTGGAGAGTTAGTGACAACTGTGGCAGCAGATGTACATTTGCTTTGGATGGTAGAGATGAAGGAGGGGGGAAATGGAATTGTAAACAAGGCTGCCAAACAGAAAGCTTTTACTGGCAGCAACATTTTTTACTGGCAGGTTTTGTTTTTTTGTAACATGAATCAGTTTATTTATTTATTTATTTATTTGTTTAAAACATTTATACCCCACCCCTCCTGTAAACAGCTCAGGGTGGCTTCCAACAATAATAAAACAATATAAAACAATATAAAACAGTTTAAAACAATCAACAAATTAAATACTTTTTAAAACAGGGCCCCGGGAAACAATTTCAACATTAAAACAATCAAACAGGGTAGGGGAGAAAAACACAACCCTAACCCACCCTCCCAAAGACCTGGGTGAACAGCCAGGTTTTGCAACACCGCCGGAATAACAACAGGCTTGGGGCAGGCGGGCTTCCTCCGGAAGGGAGTTCCAAAGGCGCGGCTTGGCCACCGAGAATGCCCTCTCCATTGTGGCTCCCCGCTTTACGCGGGGGACCTCCAAGAAGGCACCCCGGCCGACCACAGGAGCCGCTCTGGGGCGCGGAGGGCGAGGCGATCCCTGAGGTACGAGGGGCCCAGACCGTGAAGGGCCTTATAGACCAACACTAAAACCTTGAACCTAGCTCGGCACGCTATTGGCAACCAGCGCAGAGTCCGGAGCACAGGTGTAATATGCTCCCGACAACCCGTCCCCGTAAGGAGACAAGCCGCCGCATTCTGCACTAGCTGCAGCCTCCGAAACAGGCACAAGGGAAGCCCCAAGTAGTGCGCGTTGCAGTAGTCCAACCTCAAGGTGACGAAGGCATGGATGAGGGAGGCCAGGTCCAGGCCGGAGACGAACAGACGCAGCCTACGCACCAGATACAACTGGCGGAAGGCAGCCTTAGCGACTGCCTCCACCTGCCTCTCCAGTCGTAGGTCTGCGTCCAATATCACCCCCAGACTCCGGACCTGCTGAGCTATGGGAGGGCGAACTCCCCCAATCAGGGGAGCCACTACCTCCCTCGCTCTCCCCACCAACATCACTCCGTCTTATCGGGGTTGAGCTTTAGTCTGCTCTGCCGCATCCATTCCACCATGGCCTCCAGGCACTGGGATAGCACCGAGACAGCCGGGTCTGGGTCAGTTGAAAAGGAGAGGTACAGCTGAGTATCATCAGCATATTGGTGACACCGCACCCCGAACTCTCTCACGACCTCCCCCAAGTTTAAGGCTATTGAAAACCTAATATGACAGTGAACTTGCCAGGTGTAATTGCCAGTTTACCTTTGGTTGTATGTTTTGGTTGTATGTTTCCCAAGCCAGGGCTTCTGCTGATGCAAAGCATTGATGCACTGGGAACAGAAGTGTCTGGAGCATTGCTCTGGTTTCTGCCTCCGGCCCTTTGAGGGCCCCTGGGCTGCCTAGGCTTCAGTAGCACTGCCTGCCCAACCCACCCCTCCCTGGAACATTGAGAGAAGATTGTTTTCTACAGGTTCTATGAACAGTAGTAATTATAATAATTTTTCTGACTTTCAGTTTAGTTTTCTCCCACCCCTCATGAGGCAATGAAATGTCGGGCGCTTCCACTAGACTTGTAAACCCCCTCAGCTAGTTGTGAGATTTAACCTGCTTGCTGAAATGCTAGTTGTTGCTATATAGAATTCCTGTGGTACTTGCCTTCCTATTTATTACAGCATATGTTATTCATCTCTTTCATTGATTACTGTTTATTCTCTTCAACAGTGATAGCCCCGTGGTGAAAGGGAATTGCCTTTTTGCATTAACTGGCCTTGCAGTTGCTGTAGCAAAATATGAAGGCGGCCTTTCTTCAGACATTGAAGGGGGACCAGATGTGAGTCAAAACTTGGAGAGAGTGTTTTGTCACCTTAATAGAACTTAAAAAGGAAATATTTTAAGATTGGCTAGGAATAGCCTGCAAAACATTTCACTTGCTCATCATTTCAAATCCAGTCTTAGTCAGTAGTGATGTCATATAGAATAGCCATCAGATAACGGACATGGTGGTCTCAATCCAGTTCTAAGAGCAGGCGTCCTCATTATAATTGGTACTTACTGGTGCATTTGTTGTCAGTTTTGGAAGGATCACTAGATCATATAAACATTGAGTCTTCACTGTCCTCTCAACCTCCAGCTCAAATTCCTCAGGTCATTTTGAGATTGTACTGTCATTGCTCATGCAGTGTCCATTCTCTGTTAGTAAGTAGGGGACTCCAATTGGGTTTTTTTTCCTCCAGGATTAGCAAATTGGGACTTTTCATGAATTCCAGATTCTCTCTCTCACAAAAAAGAGAAATTTATTTTGAAAAATGTGTCTACTTATAGTATAACTGTTTGAGGTAAATGAAAGAGGAGAGGAACTGTTCTACCTTTTAAAAAAAAATTGGGGGGAGGGGGTGGTTGGCCAATTTCATCATTATTGGAGAATTTAACTCATGATCTCTGATCTTTTGGGGTTCAGCTGTTATTTTTGAACAATTCCTATAGGGCTAATTAGCAAAAATATAATGACTTGTGTTCTCTCTGCAAGTTCCAGAGTCAGGTGCATTGCAACTCTGGTTAAGGAAACATTTTTACCAGCCAGGACTGCTTCAAGAATTGAAACAAGATTCTTATATATTTATTTTATATTATTTATTTGTTATATTTGTTAGCCGCCCCCTCATGCCTACGGCATCCCGGGGCAGCTTACAACACTAAAAACACAACAATAAATTATCAAAATTTAAACATTTCTAAAAACATCTTCCCTCTTGGTTTGGGGCAATGATTTCTCAAATGCAGATAATGGGCTTCTCTCCATTGTATTGCCTCTCTAGAGGATATGTGGCCATTAAGGCTGAAGTGTTTTCAAGGCTTAATGACATTTTGCATCAAAAGGAAGTAGCTACTATTAGGGAAACCCCATCATTGGGTCCCTATTGGGCCTTGATTCCAGCTCAAGGGAAAATGGCGGACTATTGGAATTACCAACTGGTGCCTTTACAGTCCAAGTTATTTCTGCTCACATGATTTAATGCGCAACCCACTATGATATTGGAAGGGCGCAAAAGGACACTACCGTTTGATCAACGGTTGTGTCCATTTGATCAAACTGATGTGGAAACAGTGGCCCATGTCTTGTTTGATGGCCAATTTTACCAGACTACAAGGGCTTTGTATTTATCTAATAGGCTGGCTAGATATGAGGGAAGAACTAACTCAAAGTTCCTTCTCATTTTTTTGGCGGACCAAGATCCTGGTTGCACTACTGCTGTCGCTAAATTTCTGGTTCAGGTCTTTGTTAAAAGGACCAATTTTCTTAATTTTTATTATTAATAGTTCTGTATGGTACCTAGCTGAAAGTTGCCGTTAATTTCGGTAATGTTTATGGATATTAATGTTTGTAACTGGTAGATGCTGATGCAGTGCTTCGATATAATTTGTAATGGTATTTTTGTTTTTTAATTTTGTTTTGTTTTAAGTATTTTATAGTGTTGGCTATGATCTGAGGGTCACCGCCTCAATAAATGAAATGAAATGAGTCAGGTGATAGAGGAAGTAGTACATCTGGGAAAAGGAATGCACTTCCTCTCGGTAGGGTGTACCAGAGAACAAATTATATCAAGCTAATTAAGGAAAGTGTTGGCATCCTGTGTACCTACAAGTTCTGCCAGCTTTCATTTGTGAAGATAACTTTAAAAAAAGAGACTATTTTAGTAGAACCTTACTCTTTGTTTTCTTACTCTCTGCTACAATTTTGTTTTCTTAAAGTGGAAAACTCTTCTTCATTCCGTTCTGTATTTAAAACCTATAAAAGCCAGTTGCATTAACTCTTCATTTTATTTCTGTCTGGACAAAAATGGAGCTACTTTTTGGGGCTCCTTCCTAATGTTAATTGGTGTGTTTTAGGGTACTGCTATGTTAGAAGTGCCTTTCATCCATAGCACGTTAAAGTGTCCCATTAAGGTTAATGGACTGTTCCGTGTATCACTTATGGCACTGGTTAAGGTGGATTTCCTGCTTCATGGTGACTACTTCAATCTTTTATTTTGTGTGTGCTATGTAAAGTCTATAGTAATTCTTCAGTAAATTCTGTCCTTGCTATTGCTCAAGCCATTAAGTGGAACATGAAGAGTGCCAACCTCTTATTGTATTTTCTATTCTCTTTTATCTTTTTTCTCTATTATCTCTCTATTTTTTCTTTTTAGCTTTATTGTTTTTTCTCTATCTTTTTTCTTTTTTTCTCTATTATCTTTTCTATTCTGTTTTCCTGTTTTCCATTCTGTCCATGCATGGTGATTGTCCAGTAATCCCATGTTATGTTCCAAAAGAGTATAAGATTTTGCTCTATAGTTCTTGGAGAGTCTCTATACCCTCCATTCAGTCTATAATAATCAAATTTTCATACTTGAGCTTTGTGTCCATATCTAACATAGACCTGGGTCTAGAGAGAGCCTGACATTTTCATATAATTTTTATGCCAGAATCTGCCATTTTGAACCTTGCTGAATAATTCCTTATTAAATGCAACTCATTAAGGACAGCTCAGATAGTAAAATATACCATTTGGTGTGTGAGAGAGAGCATAAAAATTGGCCCTTAATGACTAGTTAATTCATAGCTGGCATGCCAGCTGATGAGTCTGTATCTGAATGGAAAACTGAATATTTGATGGGCTTTTTGCTGCATATTTTACTTATTTTTATCCTCTGCAGACTGAACCGGATTTCCTTCCCACAAAACACTGGATTTCTATGGTGGTAGATACCCTCTTGAGTATTGTTGACAGCCGCTATCACCCCAAAGGTCGTATCTTCCCATGGTTTTATCAGGTAGGACTAGTAGTATAAATAGATTAAGTTAAAACCATATGCATTGTGGAGAAGAAACATTCACTTTGGACTTGGTGATCTTCCTGTAAGCAATCACATGACATTTTTTGTTTAACCTGGAGCTCTATGTTGTTTTTTGAAAGGCACGCATGGGGCAATGAGATTGGTGTGTAATTACTTCTTCATTAAACAAAAAAACAACCACCTTGTTGCTTAGTTTTATGTATTAGTTTTTTTTTCTTTCCCCACGTCTTCACCCTTTGCTTAAAACATGTCAAGGTAAATAGGCTCTTAGCATATCTCAGCATTAGGGCATCTTGGGGGAGCACATCTCAGAGAGAGAATCCTAGGAGAGTACATGGCTTTGAAATTACATATGATTATGCCCTGTAAGGTGTCAGGCTTTGGTTCTGTCAGACCGACCATGAAAGTAGAAGACTGACTGGCCCAACTTGTTAAATGTAAGAATCAATGGCAGATTCAGTCTAATATCCATGCAAAATTTAATAGCCCATCCTATACTCAAATACATTTGGGGGTTGGGACAAGAAGGACAGTGAAGCAGGTTTCAGCTCATGTTCCTTCCCCACCCCCTACCTCGTCAGTCCACACCCCGCTGTCCAGTCGGGGCTTGGAGTTTTGCTGCAGCAGACAAGGTGGTAGAAAGGTGTAGAGACAAGTGGGAGCCCTCCCATTCATTGCAAGTTCACAGCATGGGATTTGGGGGGGGGGTATGGGTTGGGGGTTTATAAGAAGAATAGGACTGGGAGCTTGCAGAGTGGGGAGAACAGCACTCTGATGCTCTGCACCAGATAGCTTGGCAGGGAGCCTTCCCTCCCTGCAGCCTCTGCCGAGAGTATCTTGTGAAGAGAGACATGGAAGGCACTGATGCTCCTAACAATTGAGTAGAGATGCCAAAGAGCCCCTGGGTGGGTGCAGAAGCACCAGGCCTGCTAGAGGTGTAAAAAAAAAAAAAAAATCACTGGGAAAAAGACAGAAAGCCCTGTCCCCATGAAAATTCTCCTCCCCATACCCAATATTTGCAAGTAATATTAACCCTTCACGACCACTCCAGAGGTGAACTGGAAGCCACAGGAGTCCTCAAAAAAGAGGTGTATTATTCCATTCAGAGATTGTTGCCAATAAGCAAATTACCTAGCATCTATCTGCATTGGATACATGCTGAAAGATGCTACGTGGGTTTCAAAGGCAAGTTCCATTGCATTAAGACATTCAGTGAAATAAAAACTCCACCCCAACAGGAACAAATCTGAGGATAGGCCACAGCCCTACAGAATAGATGGTCTGGGTGGTGGTACCTTACACCCTAAACAGATTCCAGCATGGACTCGCCAATGTGTATCTAGCCACAAAACCACTGACATTCCTCATAACAGCACTGCCCTATTTAGTTCAAATGTAATTTTAAATATGGGGAGCTTAGTTCTCAGGATATAGGGGGGAGGAGAGGTGTTTCATAAATGCAATACATTTGGGTGCTTTCTGCCTTAGTTTGGTATATTTCAAGCACTGAAAAGCCTTGCTTCTTTATTGAAATATTTTTCTTTTTCTCTGGCACTGTTATGTATGCTCTGTGTTACTTCACTCAGTCAGGCCATACTTATATAAATGTATATGCTTTTAGTATCTGAAACTCAAAGAGATCTAACCCCTTTATAGGGAACAATCCATCTTTGGGAAGCATTTCCACAGACATTTTGCAATGTTTGCTAATATTTCACTGCTTGATACATCCCCAGAATTAGCATTTTCCTCCTCTCAGTAAATATCAGATGTGCTATAATTACAGAATTAATTAACATTAACATTAACAGTGGCTTTTTTATTTGCGCATTTAGGAGTTGGGTCACTCTGCAGAGTATTTTAATGAAGAATCCAAATAGCTCTTCTGGGCCATAAATGTTTTTATTTTATTTTTTTGCTATCAGGTTCACATTTTGCCTTTCCCTAGCCTCTATTTTTTCAAATACAGGGTAGCAATACTGTTTCTGCCCTGGAAAGTATATTGGCAATTGCCATACCATTAAGCTTGTTAGGGGTTTTAAAAAATGTTGCAGGCAAAGCTGTGAAATGCTATTTGTTCTCAAATAGAAATCTGGTTGTTGCACTGTATGTTCCATATTTCTAAACTCCTAATGCTGCACAATATGCCATCTTTTTTTTCTTCAATAAGAGGATAACAAGACAAAGTAAAATCCTTTGTTTTTATTCATTGTGCCCTAGAAATCCTATTCTGGTGAAAATACAGCTAGTGCTATTGCTCGCTCCTGTGCAGCCACTGCTTTGTCTCTCTTGGTGCCTGTTTTCATTGTATCCTGCAAAGAGAAGGTTGAGGAAGTCCTGAATATACTGGCTGCCAGGTTACCTGGGAAACCAAATGCTGATGAGTCTCAAGCTGTTCAAATCCACATGGGTCTCGCTTTGGGGATGTTTATCTCTCGTTTGTGTGAGGAAAAAGTCAGGTACGGCTTACCTTGTACAGCAGGTGTGCAAATAACTTTCTTCCCTCCCATATGAGACATTAGGTTCTGCAGAGTAAAGTGTTTACATTTTTGTTGCTGAGAGATTCCCTAGGTGTTTTGCAAGATTATTTAAATGATTTTTTTATTATTATTTGTTTCTTCCTTGAACTCCTCTTCCCTACCCCGTGCATTATTACCACTGTAACGTACTGGCTGCATTTGTTGAAAAGCAGCTGAACACGCTCAAGATTAACAGTGTGTCTGAGTTTTCATAATCATGCAGGGGCTAGGATTCCTGGATGATACCACTACAAAAAAAAAGTGCTTTAAGCCAACGGGATTAGCTGCTTCTATTGATTTCGTGCAAACCATCACTTGTAGGGCTAATAACATGATTCTAAGTGTTTATTCTAAGCAGGATACTATACAAGCAATAACACCCAACAAAGTATCCAGTTACTTGTACCTGAAACCAAACGCCTTGCTTGGGTACTTCACTAGAGAAATAGCTATCTCGGAACTTGTTTATCTTGTACAGCAGACCTTTTTGAAGGAATGCCATTACTTCCTGATATGGCAACAACAGAACATTCAGAGGTTTTCATTTAATATAAAGTGCCCCATGAGAAATGCCTGCAGGGTTCAATCTATAATCTTACAAAATTATTGCTCTATAGTTCTGAATGTTCAGTGACTTGGCTGAGACCTCAAATATTCCCAAATTGATTATATTCTAGGGCTGCTTGCTTATGCTGTGTACATTATTGCAACTACTATATGTAGGTTTGACTGGAAAAGCTGTTATTTTTTTCCTTCAGAGGAGATGAGTATGAATTCACCTGTGCCTTGGATAAAATTTATTTTGCATCAGTTTTTTATCAGATAAATGGTACTAAATGGGTAACTTGAAGACCTGACTGCCTGGCTTTTTAAAATCTACAGCATAATTTGGGGATATGTTTTCTCTGGATAATTAGTCGGTAATGACAACTGAGCCACAGAGATACCATAAAAGGCTCATGAGACAACAGGATTAGATCGTCGGACTCTACCCAGGGACCTGAGCCACAGTTTGATTATTTTGTTAAAGGAAGTCTAGCAACAGAGGACATTTTAAAAATTCTTTACAGATTAAGTCAGGTCAAATTTAATTTTTTTGCCTCACAGTTTTCTCAATTGACAAAATATACCTTAAATTCAGTTGTCAAATTCAGGCTTATTTTGTTATTAAAGCTTCTTGGAAATTATCTATTCTGAGCCCGGAGATAATTTACACCAAAGCCTTATAGGATTGCAGTCACATTCTGTAAGCAAAAGATCTCCTGGGTATTAGTGCAGGATTTGTAGATAGCTTCTTCCAACTGAGGGCCAAAAATGGTGCCTTTCATTAGCTGTGATGGTGGGAGAAAGAGATAGAAAACAGTTAGAGAGCAATCTGTAAATTGAACTTTTATAGCATCTGGCTTCCTCCATCTGTTAAGGACGTGAGACAGATAGAAAACCTTCCATTGTTATCTAGGAGCATGAGGCTTCTTTCTTTACTGTCACAGCAAAGGCCTTGGGCTTCTGTACAAGTGCTATCTTGCCACAACCAAGTTGCTTTGAAGCAGCAGTAGGTGCTGAGATTGATTTGTGAATATTGGCTAATAACCCTGCAGGTGTTTGCATGAACATACACAAATCAATAGTCAAAGATTTCCTTATTGACTAGCAGCAAACAAACACAGTTGAAAGAAACATTTATTTATTTCTCATGGGTCTAATATCACAAGCCGTGTGAAGAGTTTCCTTCATATTTTGTAGTGATGTATCTGGTCAGCAGATGAATCTACTTCTGATGAAGTCCCTGGATGCACTAGAGGATTGCTGCTTTGATGCTAGTCTAGAATACAAGTAAGTATACTGTAGAATTGCCTTTATTTTCAAAGAGTGCTGTCATTTTTATTGGCCATTATGACTTCAACGCATTGATGCAAAAAATTTGAGGTTAGGCCACAAATTTATTGCTGTTTAGGGCTTGAGCCTGCCTGCCCTTGGATGCCACTACATACCTCTGCTCTGTCTTCTAACTTGACTACTGTGCTTCTGCAGACATTCCAAGTGACTGACTTGCAAGAGCTTTTCTGATGTGGATTTTAGGATTTAAAACTATAAATGATAAACCATTGTATTTAGGGTGAAAGATCGGTCTGGAAATCCCAATGTCTTTCTACGTGGAAGATGAGGCAGCAGGCAGTGGTAGCTCCAGGTTAACAATCCTAGGCGGAGCACTGTCACTCACCTTACCTGCACGTGCTCATTAATGAAAGGCACTTTTGAAAGTGCCCCTCAGTGCTCCTCAGTAGCTGCCAAGATGTTCAATGGAGTCTAGCTGCTTTGGAGCCTGTTACTGGAATGTGCATGTGTGCACAATACAGTCTGAGCCACGGGAGCAGCTGCCTCACATGGCTCCTTTATCTGGAAGAGCTATTCTGTTAAATTAACAGCTGTGGATGGCATACAGAATACAGAGGAAAGGAAATTTATTTAGTTCTCCTGAGTGGGATAGTGCCTCAGGTGCCCCTAAGAAAGAAAGAAAGCCTGCGGGAAGGGTAAGAAATTATAGAAGAATATTACACAGTTGCTGTCCTAGGCAGGCTTGGAAGAAACTATGCACTGAATCCTTTGATGTAGATATATTAGTTTCCATTAGACACTTGACATGTACGACACAATGGGACTCTGGTATGGCAGTTATTTCTCTTTTCTTAGAATACAAGATAACTGCAATATCACAGGTAGCACTGGGCAAACACTGACTCTTCAACAGGGATGCTTTGAGTTGATTCTTTTTGCTGTAGAAAATCAGAAAAACAATTTATTTCTTCATCTCCTCCCCTTCCTCTCCCCCCTCCCACCTCCTTTTCACCCTTTTATAATTCCATGAGGGGATCACAGCTGCACTTCACTGGGCTATGAACTTAGAAAGATTAGTCTGGATTCAGAGTGAAGTTGCCCTGCCCTTGGCTGGCATAGCGGGAGCCACATGGTGCCCACGGAGCTGGGTCGGCTGCAACGCTTCGTAGCACCTACTGCTGCTTGTTTGCCTGCCCTGTTAGCCTGAAAGAAAAGTTTCACTGTCACAGCCAAAATAGACTCCCCTGCCAGCAAGAGGCAGACGGAAGAACACAAAACAATAGAGAGGAGGAGAGAGAAAGATTAAAGGCTTTTCCCTGTGTGAGAATATAGTGTAGCTGCTTTTTAAAAAAAGCTAGTTATACAATTGCTGTCTGGTGAGAATTTTTATGTCTGTATGAGCAGGAAAGTACTTTTAGGCTTTTATTGATTCATGTCCTGTTTTAAGGAAGCAAGTTGAATGTTGGGAAATGCTATTTTAGAAGTGTTCCCCTTTAGCCTTTGTAATTGGCTCAGTTTTAAGTATTAGGATATGTCATGTGCTATTATGCAGTAGCTTTTTACCTCAACTTTACCTGCTCACAGTGGTCTGGCAATATCAGCCTCTTTCCTTCAGAACATATAATAAATTATCTGAAAGTGAATACAATGATAATGAGTGAAAAGGGATTCTTTTAAGCAAAAATTACTCCATTCCTCTAATGAGGTTGTATGAGCGTTTCTTTTGTTTTGTCTGTCTGTAAGGCAGTTGCTTCAGAAAAGACATCTACAGCAAATTTACTATTCTGAATTTAAAGGAATATATCTTGTATCATGCTGCCACCTAGTGGGAAACACATTTTTATTTATTTATTTATTTATTTTTAAATTCCACAATGTATGTTTGGTTCTGTGTAATTGCTTCTTCTAAACATACTTGATTGATACTGCTTGCTGATGCATGGCATAAAGTTTAAACCATGGACATTTTGGAAAACGTATTACTATGCCTATTATTATTTTTCCCCCATAGTAAATGAAGTAGGGCATCCCACATATAGAAGGGTGGCATAGGTGTTTGCCTCATGTTCCTACTTAGGAAAGTTTTCAACACAGCATGTACTGTATATACTGGAGTTTTCAAGAACACTGTTCTGTCAGTTTTGACAAAAGTGTTCATATTGATATGGGTGTTACTTTAATTTGGGAAGTTCTTGCTGTGATATTATTAATTAATGCTTTGTTAATTTTAAGAAAGGGGAGCTTGTTTTTTTCATACGAATAATAAGGCCAAATATTTCATTAATATTTAAATATCTGTGCACCTAAGCCAAAACTCAACTGCTAGTACCAACGTGTAAATTGCTGTGCCTTTTTAAATTGCATCTGGGAATTTTGCCATTGACTTCAGTGTTGACACATACTTTTACGATCTGTGTATGTTTGTGTATTATTGTAGTCATGTATTTAATATTCATATGTATATACACACACATTTATGTATATAGGTTTAAAAAAAAATCTTGTAAGTGCTTGATAGTGTTTGCATAGTTGGACCCCAAAGTTCAGAGCTGTAACTAGCCTATAGCCAATGTGGTGGTGACCACAGGTGCATTTACATGAGGGGTGCCAACCAGTCACACCCTAGGGAAGCTGAATTATCAGCTGTGTGTCTGTTGCTTCATGACTGCCTGCCCCAGACTCCCTTAGTACTTACTACTTAGCCAGTACTAATGGGTGGGTGCGAGCCCTTCCCACAAGGGAAGGCCCCGCACCCACCCTCCACCCCCATTAGTACTGGCTAAACACTCCTGCTTAGCATCGGTTGGCAGAAGCAGAAGTGAAGGGATTCTGGGGCAGACAGCCGCGGTGCAACAGACACACAGCTGCCCCGGGGCATGGTTGGTGCCCCTCATGTAAATGCACCTGTGGGTGGCCAACACCGCACTGGCCATAGGCTAGTTACAGCTCTCTATAATTTCCTGTGTTTCTCTAAATGTAGGTTGCCAGTCAATCAGGATGAACATAGGAAGAGACAAGGATACAATCAGAGTTAGATAATTTACACTGTTTCTGAATACGTTCTTATCACAGTGTCTTTGAATTTGGGCTCTGCCTTGAATTATTTTTTTCTTGGTAGTTCTATCTTTCATTGATGATTTCTTAAACATCATTGTCCATCAATGCAAAATTTGGTGGAAGAGTGGATGCTTATCAGATCTGGTGCAATGTGTACTTTTGATTTTACAAGATGGGGATGAAGGGCTAATTTTGGTTAAGGGCTAATTCTGGCCCTTCCTTACCGCTTCCACTGCCAAAACTCTAGTCCCTACTCTAGTCATCTCTCACCTTTGACTACTGCAACCTCTTCTTACTAGTCTCCCCGCTCACACCTTGCCCTTCTCACTTCAGTTCATCACTCCACTGCTAAGGTCATATACTTCACCAAGCACTTAGATCATGTTCCGCCCCTCCTCACCCTACCTCCACTGGCTTCCTCTATCCAAACACATTCAGTATAAACTCCTTGTCTTTACCTTCAAGGCTCTTCATGGCCTTGCTCCCTCCACTGTATTTCTGTACTTGTTTCCCGCTATATTCCCAACTTCATCTGCCCCAGTACTGCTGCTCCTGGAAATGTCTTCACCCCTTCTCTCATGCTGCCCCCATGCCTGGAACTCTGCTCCTGAACAAATTCAATTTGGTCCCTCCCTCCCATTCCTAGCTTTCAAATAGTTCATAAAAACCTATCTCATCCGTCTGTTTCTCCATGGCCAGTCGCCCCTCCAGACTGTTCGCTGATGCTGTCCTTTCACTCGGTGTCCCTTCTCCCCTGTAATTAAGGTAAGCACTGGCACCTGCAATTTCTCAATTTCATGAATGTATCCTTGTCTCTTCCTATGTTCTCCTTTTTCTCGTTTCCCCTCCCTTGTCTTTCCTTGATTGTAAGCCCCTTGGGATAGAGACCTGTCTCTACATATGATTGTACAAAGCCAGGTACGTTGCTGGGGCTATATTAATAATAATAATAAATTAATTAATAGTTGGGATTGAACACTGAGTGAAAGATCTCTGCGCTGAGGATGGAGACCAAAGGTTTTTTCAGATGTGACATTGGCATGGATTAATCCACTTTAATGAGGATTAATCTGGATCCTGCTAGAAAACAGCCACCAGATGTTGCCACGGTCTGGCTTCCAACTGTGGTCAATTTTAGTCCAGACTGTCACTCGGGGAAATCAGCAAGTCAGCCGGGGAGGGGAGGTGCGTCCCCGTGGCCCGGGCCACTATCACTCTTCTTTGGTGTCGGGGGCTGAGTTCAGCCCAGAGTGACGGCACCCCATCTTAGGTGCCCTGTAAAAGCGCCCCATCTTAGGAGGCCCTGGGTGCAAACTCTTTACCATTCTCCCCCTTTCTCCCTAATCACAGAATCCCTCTTCCTGCCTGCTGTTACACAGAGCCTTCATTCTCTCTGTATAGAACCCCCACCCCTAGACACAGCTGGGTTTGCTTCTTCATTTAAAAAAAATTAATATACAATATTTTTTTTTTTTTAATTTCATGCTGAAACTATAACACACCTGCCTCAAACCCACAAAAGCTGGGGAATGAAAATTTATGCCAGTTAGCGGTGCACACCTTCGCCAGCAACTATAGGCGCCCACGTTAACATTGCTACAACTGCTATATGCCACAGATCATGCCCCACAACCTTAACTCTGCCCCTCTAAGAATACCTCCCTTATAACATCCCCTTTAGCAAAGTACCCCTGGCCAGAGCAATATTCCACCACAACAAACATGATAGGAGTTGGGTAAAAGAGTGTGCAGAGAAGGTGGGAATTGAAGGGCATTCTCAGCTTTTACAGTTTCTCCAGTTGGGAATTTCCCCCTTTTTAATTAAAGAAGAATGTTGAGTGCTGAAGAGGGGAGAGGGTGTTAATCCTGACCTCCTGGAGGTTTATATGGCATATCGTGGCATTGAAGAATGCCAGGAGCAGCCACAAAAAGCATACTGTGGTTATGGCTTACTATTCCTGTCGTTCTTACTTGAGTGTACTAGTTTGCATAGTCACACAAATGGAAGTTGGCCTGAACTACTTTCTCTCCACCCTTGGGTGTACTTTTTAATAAGGCTTGTTTGGCATAGATGAGCTAGTCTGCATCCTGAGGAGTAAACATGGACAAAAGTATACAAGAGTGGGCAAAAATGAATTTCTATACTTAGGCAATTAGTATGTGTACAGCAGTGAGTGTAATTACAGCCATTGACTTCATGGTCTCGGTTCATTATTAACATTTACCATGCATGAAATAGCCTCGGTTCAGTATATCTTTTAAGGCCTATGAAGAGTACATTGAGCAACAGAACTCTTAAGTCCCAAAAAACTGCCTTGAAGTTATACCAAGTCAGATTTTTAGCATTTCCTGTGAAGAACTGTCACTAAGCAGAACACTGGTGTCGTAGAAGTCAATAATAAAATTCTTTCTGACTTCAGAAGAATCCGGATTTGACTCTTATTTGGTAACCTAACCAACACTTTGGTTCTCTCAGCATGCACTTTAATTGTCCTAATTAATTGTTCAGCACTTTGTGATGCAGTTTGCAGGACATTCTTGAAATAGTCCATTAAGAAGTGAAAGCACCATTCTTGCTGTGTCATTTCAGAAATTCTACAATGAGGTTACACAAAATCCATGGAGATTTTATCAGTGAAAAGCAGTGAAATAGATCTTTTTTAGATAGGCCTATGGGTCTCCACATGTTGCTACAGCTCATAAGTGCAGCAGGGCTCTGCTGTATTGGAATGGGGCTGATATCAAGCCTTTGCCTCCCAAACCAACATCTTTGCTCCTGCAATGAGTGCAAACTCCATGTGCACCCAGGGGCTCCTGAACTGCATGGTAGCAGCAATTCTGTAGCAACACACATCCTTTTAGCGTAGACCCCAAAGCTCTGTGCAGTTGTGATGGATTGCAGGGGAAAGGTTGTTAACAATCCATATCAACGGGAATGATCATGATTAACTCAAATGCTCTGTGTCACTCCTATCCAAAACTGCGTATGTGATGCACCTTTCACTCTCCTTCTGTCCTCCATGTAATTGTATTTTTAATGCATTATCAAACTAGGAATTTGGGGAAAATCTAAAATATAGAAAACTATATTTTATTTGATATAGCTAAGCAGGGGCTATACCAACGGTACATGTTTTAATTAGGAGTGCATTCTACCATAAGTAGGATGAAGGATCTGTTGCTGAGGTTTATTATCTCATGGACATTAATAGCTTCTATGCAGCACTTTGGGATTTAAGCAGAGGTTCTCCAGGTACATATTGTTGAAAAGAAGATCCAAAAATGATTTTGATTTGCTTAACTCGTCTTTCTCATTGTTTCAAGTACTGGATGCATCTTGGGAGTAGGACTTGTTCTGTCACTTATGAGTCACAGCAGCAAAACAGAATCACGAGTTCACGTCTCTACTTCTCTGCGGAAGCTCTCCAACTATCTGGACGAGAGTGAAGATCAAAGCAGAACATTCCAAGAGGTAACCCCTCCCCCTTTTTTGCTGGCTTTCTTCCCCCTTCCTTTCTCCCCAGCATAAAGTATCCTTTTCTTGACGTCATGTGCATAATGTCAACCATTAAAAACTAAACTAAACTGCCTAACTGAGTCAGACCAATGGCCCATCTTAGCCCAGTATTGTCACAACCTGACACAGCAGCAGGGGTTTCAAATTCAGGTCCAAATCCGGCTCTTCCAGGGTCTCTGGCAGAGGCCATCCTGGCTTGCTACCTGAGACCCCTCCAAGCCCCCAGCAGAGGCCTCCCCCAGGTGTGCTACCAGGGATCCTGAGGTGGAGATGTCAGGAATTGAGCCTTGGACCTTATACATGCAAAGCATGCGCTCTTACCACTTGAGCTATGCCCCCCCCCCCCATAGGCTTTAGTGCAACATGTAATTGCCCAGTTAAAATTTGGCCAGGAGAATTGACATTTGCAAGAGATACCACTCTTACAAAAAGCAACTGTGGCAGAGTTAAGCCACAGAGGGCTTGGAGCCCTTTAAGGGAGCTAGCACCAACAGAGCTGCAGGCGCGCACACACACAGATGGAGGGCAGCGCCTAATTGATGATGCAGCTACATGAGGGCGTGGTGGTGGCGGCCAGCCCTGGGGATAAAGCCTAAGAAGAGCTCAGTGTTGAGGATGCTGTTATGGAAGTGTGAGCCAGGCTGTGAGCTCCTGCTGAGAAGGACTAGTCAGGAGGATACTGAAGAAAGCAGGACTGGGGAGAGAATGCTCTCCTGCTGCTGGAGGCTCAGAGGAGTTGGCTGGGCCAGAGACTTCTGGAGAATGCAGGAACTCTGAGAGAGATAAAGCCAGAGTGTTTGGCTAGAGACGGTTGGGGAACAGAACTGCTGAGAGCAGGAATAAGTCAAACAGGGGTTGCCTGGATTGTGTAAGGCTGGGAGCCTGTTGGGACACTATATGAGAGATTATGAGACTACAGGTACATTGTATGCCTCACTGTATGGGCTTCAGGGGATCCCTGGTGAAGACTCTGTGAGAAATAAAGGAAGCTAATTCCCTGAAGCAAGCAGTTTGTGGGACCCTGATCCTGTGAGGACTACCTAGCCAGCGCAAGCCTGTTACAGCATCACTTTAAGCTTTAAATGACAATAAGAGGCTGGGGCTTCATGCTTTAGTCTCATCTGAAAGGTGGGCATCTTCTGCTACTTGCATATTTGTACCCTGCAATAGTCTGAATATATATTGGGGGGGGGTGGGTGTGCCACAAGCTAAAGCATTAATCCTGCAAAGATTTGTAAGCTACATGGTAAGTGTAAAATTGTTGCATTCTAGTATAATTTTCAGCAAACAGTACAAGAAAAGCTAAACATTTTTTGTTGATGTTCAGTGAATGTGTGAGGGGTCATGGGCTTAAAAAGAACCTTTAGCTTGCAAATGAGGCACTTCCCTACTTTTTCTTTGGCCTCATATGTGCTACTTGGCAAGGATAATAGTCTAGCTGTGAACCTGAGCTACTATCAGTGCGATAATGAGCTTTCCTGTCTTACTCTTGCTTCATATTCTTAACCTTCCACATCTGTGCCATTTTAAATCCTGACTTGCCAACCTTATTTCCTGTAATATCACACTGCTTCTAGGATTTGGCCCGCCTAACCCATGCCCATCCCCATACCAAATATTGATATTGCTTAACCTTGATGCTTATTAGAACTGTTTAGATCACAGTGTGTTGTGGTTTGGCTGTAATTTGAAGCATGCTTACTCATGAGTAAGCCCTATTGAAATCAGTTGAATTTTACTCGTGTGTGTTTAGGATTGCAACTATCGGGTAAAAACAGACTTGCGATCAGCACGGTGACTCCCCGTACCAGGGTGGGAAACCACAGCTGACACAACCCAGGCTGTGTTGGGATACCAGACACAAGTGCCTGTGGCAGAAGCAGGCCAACATCTGGTGGTGCCGCAACAGTTGTGTTAGTATCTCCAAAGCAGGCCACTAGTACATCTGTTTTAACCCATCACTGTGTGCTTTCTTCATTACATGTACTGAGAAACTCAGCAAGGCTTTGTGGAAAGCCAAACAAAATTTTACTAAATATTAAGAAAACTATATTTTTTGTCCTATAAACAAGCTTTAGACATTTCAGAACTGGCATTGATGTCTCAGTCTTCAGTAGGCCTCCAAAGACTGGTTAGTGCTTTTGAACAATACTGTACTACGAGTTCCTTAGAAATATTGCTAAGACAATGACATTTGGAAATGGAAGAAAAGATTATATTCGGTTTCTACAGTAATACGTTGGAATCTGTTCCATCTTTTAATTTGGTTTCACCAAAAGCAAAGATGGGTTACACATGTGGAGAAGAGCTGTATCAAAGCTAGACAATCATTAGGAGGTGTCCTATCATTTTATAATAAAACTGGACAAAGAACTGTAGCATTGGCATTAAAGGTTTATCATTCTAAAGTTGATACCCTCTTACTCTATGGAGCAGAAGTATGGGGTGGTGATTCTAAAGTGTATTCAAAATTAGAAAGGCTTTCCAATTATTTTTGAGATGTTTATTATCTCTGCCTCATTCAGCCTCTGAAAGCTTATTACGGGCTGAAGCAGGCCAGATTAATGTTGTCAGAAAAGCCCAATTAAGATTAATAAATTTTTATAAAAGCCTTCTCTCCTACTATATACCCCTAAAATGTACCTTTTGGAACTTGAAAGCCTTCAAGGTGCATCCCTTTTAGTTGCTATACTGATTAAATTGCTGTTTAAAATTAATGGTTTGGGGAATTTGACCACTATAGTTGATCCAATTATTCTCTCACACAAGATTTACTGATATAAGTATACAACTAGATATGGCAATAGTGAGATTTTCATGGAAGTCTCCTCTTTGAATCTCTTTAAAAGTTCCTTTGGATCCAAGCCATATTTAATCTTAGTACAAAATCACAAACTAAGGGAGGAAATTACAAGAGTATGTTTTAGTTTGGTGAACTCTGCAGTGGTAAATTACTAAATAGTAGCTGGCTTATTCTGACAGAATACCTTATTCTGACAGAAAATGTACTTGCGGGGGAAATGAAGTGGATGATATTAATAATAATTTATGGTCCCGTAGTTTTCTGGATAATATTAGAGGTAGATACCTTTTTTCTTTTACTAAAAATTTTAATTTTGGACCAATATTGAAAAAAGTATTTAGTGGTTGGTCAATGATTCATTGCTTTAGGAACCTTTTTATTACTTGGTTTTAAAAAAGAGCTAAAACTTAATAGCTACTGTGTCAAAGTTTTAATTTTAACTGTTTTATTTTTTAAGGTGTTTTTTGCTAAGCTATTTCATTGATTAATTTTGTTTATAAAGTTGATCAGCGTTTTGTATTTATATTTTGGCAAGAGCTGTAAATAAACCAACTAAACATTTCAGTTCAGAAGGTGGACCTTTCCTATAAGTTCTGAAAAGTCTGGTTTATAATTGTAAATACCTTCTGTGCCATAGCTAGAATTCTGCTAATATGGTGTCACATGCTTTTTGATAGCTGTTAACATTTAGCATTATCTAGAAGGTAGCTTTTCTATAATCTTCAGTCCCGATTATTCGGACTCAGGGAGCGTTCTCCCTCACGTCCACTAGGAGGCAGCACAGACTTTCAGCTGGACATATGTAGGGAGAGCGCGCCCTCGCTTCCCAGTTGAAAGTCTGCCTCTGCTCCATCAGGACATGCAGTAGGGGTGCTCCGCACCCATTCAGACTTTCTGGCTCTCTCTCTCCCACTGAGAGGGGGGGCCGCATTCAATTTTATTAGCCAGCCACCTCGACAATTACACCAGCAGCTCGGCCACTCCTGACTCCCTTCCCCAGTGCCAGCCCCTGGGTACGCTCCTGGCGCACGGATGCACACACAGTGAGGGATTCGACCCACCGGGTATGACCCTCCTTACCGCAAGCCCAGAAATGGCTGAGACCGCCAAGACACGCAGGGCGGCTGTCCTCCGGCCTGCGGCACGCCGAGCAGGCCCCGTTTCGCCACAACCCGAAAGTGAAACCACACCACAAGTTCCCATCCAGGCTGCTCCTGTCGATGAGACTGAGGAGCAGAGTATCAGATCTCGGGCTGGCACGGAGCAGGAGGAGGAAGAGGAGGCAGCCACTTCTGCCTCCTCGCAAGTAAGAGGGGCCCCCGCCACGGACCCATTCCAGCAGCTCCAGCTAGATACGCCTAGGTCAATGCTGGGGGCTCTAGCCCGTATAGAGAGTAACCTATGGAGGGGTAGGCAGCATAAACCCTCCCGTCCCCCCAAAGCCTCCTTTAAGGGATCCTCTAGGGCATCCGGCAAGGGCAAACATAAAATCCCACGAAAACACACACACACCCCCTCCCCCCCCCGCAAACAGTCACTGAGGGACCTGCTTGGCTCCTCTTCGGAGGATGAGCACAGCCAGTCGCCTATGGAGGAGGGCAAGCTAGAGGCAGGATCCGACACTGATTCTACCCCGCCCCCTGCTAAGCGGCATAGAAAGGCCACTCGAGCCAGATCGCAGCCTATTGCCTCATCCACCTCTGAGGCTTCAGACTGCGCTTTGGCGTTCAGTGAATCCGGGGACACGGACTCGCCCAAATGGGAGACAATTCTCTCCAGGGGCCCTAAAGATCTCGGCAGAGAGCTCCCCTCCGAACAGGGTCCCAAGCTCCTTAGAAGAGCTCAGATAGCGTTTAATATTACACCTAGTACCCCAAAGAAAAAGGACTCTGACTCCACCTCTGAGGATGAGGGTTCAGACAGGGAATATATCCCCAAACTTCACAGCGGTTCTCAAGGAGTTATCCTTGATAGGGGATTCAAAAAAATAATTAGGGCCCAATGGAAACAGTCTACTAAATCTGCCAAACTGTCTAAGGTGCAGCAGTCACTCTACTCCTTCACCAAACAGAGTGACCCGATATTAAAAATCCCCAAGGTAGATGCAGCAGCCACCTCCCTCACTCGCCAGTCTGTCTCGCCAGGGGATCTCCTCCCGAGGGCCCCACAGACAAAGGAGTAGATACAGGGCTTTGCAAGAGTTACGAGGCTCTGTCTAAAACCCTGCAAATGGCCACAGCTGCTTCCTATGCCTTCCGAGCCATCATGAAGTGGTTCAAGCTGGGCAAGGACCCCAAGGTGTCAGCCACTCTATCCCGCAAGCTTGCCACTAATGTCACCCTCGCCCACGCATTCTTAGTCGATGCGGCCATGGACATTGTTACCTGGGCGACCAGAGGTATGGTGGCGAATGTGGCAGCCAGACGCCGGTTATGGCTGTGTTCCTGGCGCACGGATGCACACGCCAAGAACCTGCTGGTAAACAGCAGGTTCAGATGAAGTAAATTATTCGGATCTGCCTTGGACAAGGCACTGACTGATGCCTCCAACAAGGACAAGGAACACTCCCTTAGGTGCAGGTGCAGACCTTTAAAACTTTCTTTTGCCCATTCCAGCGCTTCCAGCAGGGTTCGCACAGAGGATCCCCCAATAATACCTGGAACTCCCAGCTACATGGTAGAGGATACAAGGGACGAGGAGCGAAACCCAACAGGCCTGCTCCCCACACCAACTACACCAGGCAGACTGGATCGCCGTCACACAAGCAGGATTCCTGACTGCTACGTACTCTCCTCCCCAGTCTCCACCTGCCTCGGAGGAAGGCTTCTCCACTTCGCCCATTGCTGGGAACAAGCCACCACGGACGACTAGGTAAGACAAACCGTGACAAGGGGATACTTCATCGAACTCAAGTGCAGGCCAAGGGAGTTCTTTTGCATATCCCCACTCTCATGCATCGCTGCCAAACGCTCCGCTATGCGTCACAAAATTTACAGACTGCATCAAATAGGAGCCATAGAGAGAGTGCCATGGCACGAAAAAGGAAAGGGACTTTATTCAATTCTCTTCCTTGTACAGAAGAAAAACGGAGAATAAAGAGGGGTCCGCGACCTCAAACGTATCAACAAGTCCATCAGGTTGCAGAGATTCAAGATGGAAACCTTGACCTCCATCTCCCTGGCCATCTCGAAGAACAATTGACTCACATCATTGGACCTCAGAGACACTTACCTCCATGTCCTCAGCTTCCAGCCTCACCGCCGGTGGCTAAGATTTGCCTACAACAGCCAACACTGGCAGTACCGAGCTTTCCCCTTCGGATTGGCGACTGCCCCCCGAACATTCACCAAAGTACTAATTCCACTCATAGCGAACCTGCAGCTAGAAGGCATAGCCATGTTTGCATATCTAGATGACCTACTTATCCGGACACCATCCAAGGAGCTTGCCCATGCTCATCTCCAATGGACCATCACCTACCTTGACAGACAGGTGAATGATACGTGTATGAATGATAATAGAAGTTAGAATTGTCCAGGCTGAAGATACTGCGAATAATTGCTTGAAACAGCAAGACATGCAGGATTTGGCTTGGGTGGGATCTGCAGGATCTGGCTCATAGAAGGGTAGAAGGACTGCAGGATTTGGCTCATAGAAGGGTAGAAGGGAAAACACACTTTCACTCCCGTAGGGCACAAGAGGTTCCACCAAGGCCTCAGCCCTGGCTTAAGTCCCTCGGCCTGGTCTACGGTAATTAACTCTCACTCATTCACTGTATCTGTGTGACAAGGTTCTTTTAAATCCTGTGGTTAATTCGAGAGATCAGAGATAGACTGGAGATATATTTTGGCAAAACCTCTGAGCTTTATTATTAACACAAAAAGCAAGGTAAAAACAACAATATAATCCTTATTACTCTATAGGTTAGTACAGTATTGTTCTTTCAACATTCATTCATCCATTCATACATACCTAACCTCCTATCAAAGTGGCCAACTATGATAGACGTGATGGGGTGCCAGGACCTGTCCATTGATGTTACAGGCGGCCATTGATGTTACAGGCATCCGAGTTCCAAAAGACATCCGTCCCATATTTATAGGTCTCTGGTTCCATAGGCCATGCATATGCTGTTAGG
>QEPC01002450.1:6057066-6068109 GCA_003113815.1 Sphenodon punctatus
GAGCCTTGAATAGTTTCACTACCCAGTCACCATCATAGAAAAAAATCTTAAAACAGGCACTAGTAGGGTGTCATTTCAGAATACTAATTTTCCTAATTGCTTCTAAAGGCAACTGAGTCCCCAACAAGAATGAAATATGTTGGGCAGCCATGATTTTAGTTTCCCAGTTAGGGATAACCCCATTCCGCAAGGGCCTAACTTTGACCCATATAGCTGAATTTATCACCTGCATCCTTCTTCTTCTAGCTGGAGTATTCCCATGATTCCTAAAAGTCCGGGGGGCAGGCAAACTTGCCAAGGTGAATCCTTCTTCCTCCCTATCTGGACTAGGCGGCAGCCTGCACCGGTTACTTTCTTCAATATGCAAACTGTTGTCCAATCTGGAAACTGTCTGCTGCAACTTCTCCTTAGCAATGCTCAAGGCAGAGCCCCACCTAACAGCATCAGTATGGATGGAAGCAATGATATCCAAAACATGTACACATACACCCCTAAAGTTACCACTATGGGATTCCAGCTTCCCAGGGCCAATGTCCCTTATATCCCCTGGATGTATCGTAACTGGTGCATCATGCAAACTAAAAGGGGGCACTTCCCGGCGAGCGAGTCAAAAACTTCCAAGACCTCAGTTTCATGCCCTAGCAATTCAGACCTGTTAGAGACTGGGACAGACGGGACAGAAACTGTTGGTGTCATGGTTCTAACAAAATCCACAATCTTGGGTTGTTTCAAACGAGGCTGCTCCTGTATTGTCGCAGGGGAGAAGAACAGTCTATTCCTTTTTCTATCTCCCATGTTGGTTCTCAGACGCTGCACCCTATGCCCTGGCCCGGCCCTCGCACCCTTGGGCACGCAGCCCCTAGGCCCGCGGCCGCCAGCCACCGGCTGCTCTTGTTAGATCTGTCGGCACTCCGATCACTGCGGGGGCCAATCAGCGCTTTCCATGTAGGCGAGGCGGGGTCTGTACGCTCCTGGGCTTTCCCCACTATGCCCCCAGGGGTCTGGGATCCCCTGTGCAACCCAGTCCTACAACACCACTCTCCGGGGCAGCACATCACCAAGCTCCAGGTTTGGCCTATGTTCTCCCCGCTCCTCCACTGTCTCGCAACACCACACAAATACCAACCCAAACCCTCGAGCATCTGGGGGTTGTCCTAGATACTTCCTTAGGCATCGCTCGCATCCCCTTAAGCCGGCAACAGAAGATTCGCTCGCTGATCCAGATATTACAGACAAAAAAACACATAAGGTTAAGAACCCTGGGACAACTTTTGGGACTTCTCATATCATGCACGCAGCAGGTACAATGGGGCTGCTTCCACCTCAGAAGCTTGCAACAGCAGCTGCGACCTATGCAGTGAGAGCTCACACTAGGGCTCAATCCATGGGTAACCATCCCGCCGGGCCTCGGGCCCTCAGTGTCCTGGTGGCTAAACCCAGTGATCTTTGAAAGCGGCACCCCCCTGTCAGAACCCAAATGGACAACAGTCACGATGGATGCCAGTCTAAAGGGATGGGGAGCTCACTCCGGGCCAGTATCAGTCCAGGGTCTCTGGAACAACAGAGACTCCGCCAGAAGCATAAACTTCCTGGAACTGAAGACAGTTCGGCTAGCTCTGATACAACCAGCTCCATCCCTTCAGAACTGCCATGTCCTGGTTTACACGGACAACACTACCACAAAGGCGTATGTGAATCATCAAGGAGGGTCACGTTCCCATTCCTTGTATCTGGAAGCGACCAAGCTTTTCACGTGGGTGCAGACTCACTTGCTATCTCTAAAGGCTCTGCATATCAGGGGACTGGACAATACACAGGTGGACTGGCTCAGCAGACGCATGATAGACCCCCCACGAGTGGACCCCCGACAAGAAGGCCTTCATACAGATTACTCAGCAGTTCTGCCGTCCCATAATGGATCTGTTTGCATCCCCGGAAAACAACCAGGTGCCCCTGTTCATGAGCAAGACTCCACGTCAGGGCGCAGTGGCGGTAGATGTCCTAAATCAGCCATGGCCAACGGGTCTACTGTACGCCTTTCCCCCCTTCCCTCTAATAACAAGAAAAATAGTAAAGATTTACAAGGAGAAGGCCCACATAATACTAATAACTCCATGGTGGCCCAGACGACCCTGGTTCTCGGACCTAATAGCTCTAAGCCAACAATCCCATATAACATTACCGATTTATCCCACCCTCCTCAGGCAGGGCCTGATACTATACGACAATCTACTGGTCCTGAAGCTGACTGCATGGAAGTTGAGCGCTCAGCCTTAAGGAAAAGAGGATACTCGGAAGCAGTCCTCTCCACCTTACTGTTATCTAGGAGACCAGCCACAAGGAGAGCTTATAGGACCACATGGAGAGTATTCACTAATTGGTCAAAGACAAAAGGGCAGAACCCTTGTAGGGCGGGGATTCTGGAGATCCTTGAGTTCCTCCAAGCGGGGTTGGATAAGGGGCTAAACCAAACACATTGGCCAGACAGGCTGCTGCCCTTGATTCGGTCTTGAGGGCTCTTTCCAACAAACCTATCTCAGCACGTTAGGCAGTTTATCCATGCATCCAGGGTGATTTCCCCCCCGGTAGTACATAGATACCGATCTTGGAATCTAAATTTGGTATTAGATGCCCTCACAAGAGCTCCTTTCGAACCTCTCTGTAGGGTGTCCCCCTACATACTATCCATTAAGGTTGCCTTTCTGATAGCTGTCACCTCGGCCAGACGGGTTTCGGAGTTAGGAGCTCTTTCTATGGAGGAAATTTTTTGTTCCTTCCAGAAACAGTCAGTCACCTTATCTCTAGATCCAGCATTCATTCCCAAGGTGAACACTATGTTCTGTAAAGCCCAGAACCTGGTTTTACCTTCATTCTGTCCTAAGCCGGTTCATCCCAAAGAAAAGATGTGGCATTAGTTGGATGTGCGTAGAGCACTGAAAATTTACCTCAATAGAACTCAGAGTTTCAGGAAATCCACAGCATTATTTGTTAATATTAGACTGGGTTACAGAGGTCAAAAGGCATGAAAGGCTCTGATTACAAAATGGGTTAAACAATGTATAGTTGAAGCTTGTAGGGCAAAGGGAAAAGTTCCCCCTACTCAAATTTGGGCCCACTCGGTCAGAGGGGCTGCCACCTCTTATGCCTCAAGGCTCAAGCTTCTTACGAGGAAGTGTGTAGGGCGGCCACCTGGTCTTCCATACATACTTTTGTAAAACATTATAAGGTGGATGCTTACCAGTCAGCGGAGGCTGCGTTTGGTAGGAGAGTACTACAGGCGGTGCTGGAGAATTCCATCGCTGTTTGCACCCACCCTTAGAGGACAGTTCTGCTCGAGTATATTCCAAATGGAGAAGTATCCGGGAGCAGGGGGAGAAAAGAGAATTGGTCATCTACCTCGGTGAATTCTTTTCTCTCCTGCTCTCCGGATACTCCTCTGACCCTCCCTGCCAAACAGCACTGGTTAAGGGGAGGATACAGGTGTATATAATGCACTTTAGGTTAAAAGGAAAAAGGTCTAGGTCATAGTCGGCGGGGACTAGCCCCTGTGCAGACTAGGTCAGGGTTAAAGTTCTTTCAGTGCTTGAAGTTTTGAGTTTCACTTATGACTCTTTGGTAGCTGTTTTCCTTTTCATGCTGGTATCCAGTAGACGTAGTCGGCCGTCAGCTATGAAACAGACTGAGGAACGAGAGGGTATGCACAAAAAAAACTTTGAGTGCTGCCTCTTGGAGGTCCAAACAGGGAGCTACCTGAACAGAGGAGTATCCGGAGAGCAGGAGAGAAAAGAATTCACCGAGGTAGGTGACCAATTCTCTTTTCTTTCTTAAAAGAAAGAGCTGCTTCAGCAATGGGACAAGGATGTGTTGGCTTTATACCATAGGTTGTATGCTCCAGCAAAGGTACTCCACAAAGGATTGCAATGTGCTCTTACAATTTCCTTGCATATTTCAATAATGATTGTGTTTTTACTAAGGGATGACACTATGAACACTTTTTTTAAAAAATGCTTATGATCCTCATGTGACATCACTCATCATGGAGTACACACTGTGGCTGGTTACTCTGTTGCAGGCCCTGAATCGGTTCCTCCTCAGTTGGTAAAGGTAGCCATGGCCCCCATAGCATCGGTTGGAGAAAGCTACCAGTATCCACCTGTGAATTGGGCTTCGCTTCTTTCCCCTCTAATGAGACTAAACTTCGGTAAGTTTAATGAATCCCTTGTCCTGGGTCCATGTCCCCCCTGTTGAAAAGATCATAGTGTAAAACTCCAAAGTTTTATTTTATCTCTCAAAGTTCTGAAGCACTGAACAAACTAGAGCTCATATGCGGCTCCAAAGTCTAAGCTTGTCTGGCTTTTGCTTTTTTTTGTTTAGCCTTTTATAGCAATAGATTCCTGACCCAAAGTTTGGATCTGGATTCAAAGTTTCATGGGTCCAAGGTCTGGTTGTGGGACTGAGTGTGGAAGTGAGGTGGGGCGTAATGGGGGTTACACATCACAATTGTGGTTATTCCATTCTTTATGGTAATAGTCTATTGAGACTAATACGTTGTCTCTGACATTAGTTAATATTTATTTTATTTATTTATTTAAGAACTTCTACCTTGCTCCTTCCAGCCTTATGGCAGCTCGGGGCGGCTTACAAAACATTTAAAAACAATTAAAAATACAGGAAAGGGTTACTAAAACAATAAAAACAGTAAAAAGCAGTAAAACCACTGGCAAAGCAAAAAAACAACAACCCACCCTCATTCCCCCCTCCCCCAAAGGCCCAGACAAACAGCCAGGTCTTACAGGCCCGACGAAAGGCCAACAGGCTGGGAGCAAGNGCCATTTACAGTTACTAGCAAACCGCAACCCCAAATATAAATAAACAGGAACCTGCTCAAGGGCAATCCCATCAAGGGTCCACTTATGATGCCTATAGATCCTTGGACACTTCCCTACAATCATGACCTTTGTCTTTTGGTAATTTATAGACAGGTGCATACTAGAGCAGAAATGCCTCACCTCCCGCAGCATCCGTTCAAGCCCCAGACCCGATGGAGAAATAAAGGCCATATCATCAGCATACATCAATGTTGCCAGGGACTGCCCCAAAACCCTAGCAGGAAAATCATAATCCTGGGTAACTGCTGTCACAATCCCATTCACAAAAAAGTTAAAAAGGAATGGAGCCAGGACACATCCCTGCTTCACCCCGTTAAACACAGGAACCCTATCTGACAATTGTCCCCCACTACCCACGCGAACCCTTAAGGCAGAATTAGAATATAGTAAGTAAACTAAACATACCAGTCTACGGTCCATATTGGTGGAAAATAGTTTGCTCCAAAGAATATTCCGGTCCAAAAGATCAAAAGCTGATCGCAAGTCCAAAAAGGCAACAAATAAACTACCCTTTCGAATATTCACATATTTTTCCAGAAGATGAGTGAGCGTAAAGCAGTGATCGATTGTGGAGTAACCAGCCCGAAACCCTGCCTGTTCTTCTGGGAAAAAAATTGCCATTTTGGCCCAATCCTCAAGCTTGCCAAGCAAATATTTAGCATAAAGTTTGGCAACCACATTGATCAAACTAATGGGACGATAGTTCTGCGGCAGATTATTATTATTTTTTTAAAATGGGTGCTACAATGCTGATGTTCCAGCCTGCCGGGATGCATCCAGCATTGGAGATGGTATTAAATAAGTGGGCAAGAATTGGCAACCACCACTCCAGGTTATGCGCAAATACCTCCACAGGGATGCCATCTAACCTGGGAGCTTTCCCCTTCCTCATTGAGCCAAGCAATAACTTGAGCAACCCACAATCCACCGGCGGCCATTGTGGGGTATCACTTAAGGCCTCCTGTGGGATAACATACACATCAGGGATAGAGGCAAAAATTCCCCCAAAATGTGATATCCATACCTTGGCGGCAAGGCTTACCCGTATAGGTCTTCTATACCCCCTATTCACAAGGGTCCAAAATAAAGCATAATCCTTATTATCAAAGGCATTAGCCAGCTCCTTCCAAGCATTACGCTGAAAGGCCTTCTTTTTCTCTTTAATTAATTTTTTGTAAAGTTGTTTTACCTTTATTAATTGGTCAGTATATGACTGGTAAGTACTAGTCTTAACCTTCCTACGCCAAGTTGTAAGCTGCCTCTTAAGAGTAACACACTCAGCATCATACCAACTGGGTATGGAGCATGCACCCCATTGCTGATTATCACAAGGTCTATTAGGGGCAAGTGAACTCCTAAAATGCTCCATTAGATACTCAAAAGCCATAATAATTTTAGAAGAGTCACTTGGCTGTACGACTAACATCTGTTGTCTAGCTTCCTGCAGGCCCTCATTCTTGTAAAGGAATACGCTAACCCTTTCCGTTGCCTCAGACCAACGAACCTGTTGGACTGATTCACATGTATCATTTCCTTGGGAGAAAGTGACAGGGTCTAAATCTAGTTCTTCCTGGGTTAATGCCTTACAAATCATATTGCAAGAAACAGGGAGATGTTCCCCTGTACCCTCCATCTGTACCTCAAAATTACTGCATTTATGCAGATAAGTCTCCTGCACCCCAATATAATCGATCACGCTACAACCCTTATTAAACATGAAGGTGTATTGACCTAATGGATCCTCCAGGGATCACCCATTTAATAACTTCCACCTCCCAAGGTATAAAAAACTAAGAAACTGGGCTCCCTGTTCATTAACTTCCATGTCCCTAGATACCCTTGTAGGCCAGAAAAAGTAATCATCTACCTCAATCCCCAGGATACCTGCTTGTCTGGAAATGGAATTGCCAACTCGTGCACTGAGGTCCCCAAGCAGAATTATGGGGAACCCGAGATACTCGTTGCTCAATGCATCCACAAAATCACCAATCCGCTCCCAGTAAATGGGGTTACATAAGGATCTTGGAGGAAAATAAGTATTAAGTAAAATGACCCGGCTAATTGTATCCGATGTAAACACTATACTTAAAGTATTTTCAAAGGGGGAGTCTAATACCATACCTTCTAATACTGAAGTATCCTTAAGAAGGGTAAGTAACCCTCCTGAGGGTCTACCACAGTGCGCAGTCCTAACCGCGGGGACATCCCAAAAAGAGTACCCCGGGAAGCAAAAATTGGAAGCATCAACCAACCAGGATTCCTGGAGGCAAATGATATCAAAGGTTATTAGGAAGTTGCGTACCTCATCATTCCCCAGCCCAGACCATCCTGCAATATTCCAGGAAACAAGTTTGACCTTGTACCCTAGGATCTCATTCCCCCCACCATCACCTAGTCATCCCTTAGAGACTCCCTCAGCACCCAGTTGTTCACCCTCGCTCACAGGAAACCTAATGGGGGTCGGGGGGGGGTCGACTTCCCTCTCTGGTTGCACAAACACTGCCCAAATTGGCTTCTACCCCCCTGGATTCTCCAGATAATACCTCTCTATCAAAACCAGGCTCCACAGTTCTGTCACCTTCCAGAACCGGGACTTGCCTGGGTTGCTTGGCATACTGGGCAAGGGATTAACCAGATCTAAAACCGCCCCATCCAGTAGTACCCTGGCACAAGGAGCAAGATCGTGCATTATTAGCTGGGAAGAGCCCATACTGCAATTCTGCTCAAAGGTCTTACTAACAAGCCTATCCTGGATGGTCAATTATTTCCCTAAAAATAAATCCTGTTCTGGAAAGGGCAAGGCATCAAAAATATCCACCAATGCTGTCTTATCCATTTTGCAAAAGGAGGAGCCTGCGCAAAAGTGAAAAAGGCTACAACCCAGCCTAGTAGAAGGGGAATGGGGATGGGTTATCATCTCCCTGGTCTGGCTACCATCTGCTTGGACCTGCGAAGCAAGCCCCAAAGAATTATTCATAGTGGCCTTGGCCACTACCACACGATCTCCAACATCCCCCACAGGGGAATGTAAACTTTGAGAGCTAGGAGCTAAATCTGACTGTATCACAAGAGGTCTAGTTATTAACTCTGTATTTACCTCCATAGACACTTCTTCACTAACAGAAGACCTAGGTTCATAAATCCCAAAGTCCGTCTCAGGGGGGCGGGTCTGCATAAAATAAAAGACCCTATCAATTGAAACCCCCCATTGTTTGAGCGAATAACGAGCCTTGAATAGTTTCACTACCCAGTCACCATCATAGAAAAAAATCTTAAAACAGACACTAGTAGGGTGTCGTTTCAGAATACTAATTTTCCTAATTGCTTCTAAAGGCAACTGAGTCCCCAACAAGAATGAAATATGTCGGGCAGCCATGATCTTAGTTTCCCAGTTAGGGATAACCCCATTCCACAAGGGCCTAACTTTGACCCATATAGCTGAATTTATCACCTGCATCCTTCTTCTTCTAGCTGGAGTATTCCCATGATTCCTAAAAGTCCGGGGGGCAGGCAAACTTGCCAAGGTGAATCCTTCTTCCTCCCTATCTGGACTAGGCATCAGCCTGCACCGGTTACTTTCTTCAATATGCAGAGGTTTTTTGTAAGCATCATTCTGGTTAGGCAACTGTTTGTTTGAGAGCCTGCTCTAGTCTTATTGGCTGGTTTTAACATACAAATCCCTAAATGGCCTGGGCCCACGTATCTGAAAGACTGCCTCCTCCTTTCTGTTCCATTATGCCTCAGGAAGGGCATGCAGACAGGGGCCTGGGTAGGTTCGAATGGGCCCTGGTGTAGAAGATGGAATGGGCCCCTTCTCCCAATGGCAAAGGCTGCTGCTGCAGTAGGGAACGTGCCCCCCTCCCCTGCTTGTGCACTCTAGTGCAGCTGCACTGTCTGGCCCTGTTATAGCTACGTCCTTGCACACAGAGCGGCATTCTTGGTTGCTGCTCTACAGTTATAGACTTCCCTTCTCCTGGAGGTTTGCCGAAGCCTGAGTTTGAGCATTTTTTCAGTGGTAACATAAGACTTTTTGTTTAGTCAAGCATTTGGCATGTGTGGATAGGGTAGGGGAGTTTTAATTTATTTTATGTATGTATATCTATTTTATATACTTAATAAAATTGGTGCCTCTATTGGTGCATCAGAAATGGGAAAGCTAGCTGCATCTCTCGAGATGGAAGAGTAAAACTATACCATCTAGTGATCTGTAAGAGCAGGATCTGATGATGCAAAGAACTTTGTTGGCATTATTTTACTGTGCCTTAAGAAGTGTGTGCTGTGACTTTTGGCAGAGTGCTCTAAGAAGCAGGCGATACCCCTGAAGTAAGCAGATCGGTGACTTTTCATGGCTGTCATTTTGCTTCTATATTTAGTGACTAGTGCTATTTTATCTCAGTGTTTTCTAAGTGTTTTCTAAACATAGTCCCTGTTTTATTAGTTTTTACTTAATTTGTTTATAAATAATAATAAAATGTTTATTGTTTGGCCATTGGCCTTAACAAAAAGTACAAATACAAAGTTTGATATAGACTTAAAACTTACGAATGAATATCACTAAGAATATTACAAAAGCAAATCTAATGAATCAACAATGCTATATGCTATACATGCCCTCCCACCTCCCAACCAACCCCCCCCTTCCCATGGTGGCCAGTGATGCCCATGGGCACCTCTTGCAAACAATAGGGAGGACAGTCCCCCAATAACCTTAACCTGACGCTCCTACTCACAGAGAATCTACCCTTCGAGGAATAGTAATATAAAGGGGAATACCAGGTTCCCCCTGGTGACCGTACCCTCATTTAGAGATTACGTGCTGAGCGTATACGCAGTATGGCTTGCGCACAACTAGTGACAGCTCTGGCCAAGTCCGAATCAATAGGGCTAAGTATTTTCTACATGGTCTGGGCAGCCACGTCAGATATCCCACTACGGCCCCTTAAGTATCTAAATCTGGGGACTGAGAACAGGGTACATCTAAAGAGGATGTGGTCCACCGTGTCCACCTCATCCAGCTGACACAGTGGACATATCCTCTGAGCCTGAGGGATCCCCCTATACCGGCCCTCCACAAGAGCCGATGGGAAAGAGTTGACCCTCAACTTAAAGTAGGCTACACATTTCCCGGCATCAAGCCAGGTAAACAGATAATACTCGCCAGTGTCTGTGGACTTAAAGGGTACATAGGCTGGCGCAATCCTTTGCACAGCGAGCATTACATCCTCTAGCTGTATGGTCTGATCTCTTACTCTCCTTGCAATCAAAGTCTTGGCCGCTACCGGACCCACCAATCTAAGGTGTTCGACTGAAAACCCAAGGCAGTAGACCTCCTCCTCGGTAGCCAGGGTCCAGGGATCACCCATCCCTGCATTGATTACCAACGAGAGGAGAGAAGGTTTACCGGGGGGAAATAGAGCCACTTTGACCCAGTAATTTACCAGTGCCTGCAAAGAATAGGCATGGAGAGGGATACACTGGGCTTCTGACCTAAGGATAACCTGGGGAAGTCCTCGAGGGGCGCCCAGTATAGACCTTAGAAACCCATTCTGGATTCCCTTAAATTGGGCTATAAAGGACAAGCCCCAGATAGGCAGGGCATATAAAAGCTGATTAACAACTTTTGCCCTAAAGAGCCGAAGGGCAGGGAGGACCAATTTACCTCCCTGTCCGAAATAGACTCTTACAATGGCCCTTGAAGATTTCCTGGCAAGATTTGTAGCTGCGACATAATGGGCCTTCCACCCCAGGTAAGCAGAAAAAATGACCCCTAAATATTTATACCACCGGACCTGCTTGATGTGATGGTTACTAGGGCTGGGAATACCGGTAAATCCGGAATCCGATAATCCGGTCCGGTTACCGGATTCTGGGTACCGGATTTTTTTACATTGCAGCCATTTAAATGAATGGCTGCAATGTAAGCAATGAAAGCCCCACCAAAAAGTAAAAAAAACCCAACAACCTCCCCGAGTCCAGGCTGCGCGGGTGGAAGGGGGGACACCCCCCACCCACCCTGCCCAGCCTGGATTTTTGTTTAAAAAAAGAGCCCACCCCCCCAGCACCATCAGCCGCGGCGTCCCCGCAGCCGCAGCATCCCCGCAGCCGCCGGTAAGTATAGACCCGATCCCTGGGGGGGGGTGTTTAACACCCCCCC